>JAUUDZ010186399.1:0-17731 GCA_032361705.1 Panulirus versicolor | reverse complement strand
GGCGGGGTGGCAATGGGAATGGATGAAGGCAGGAAGTATGAATATGTTCACATGTATATATGCATATGTCTGTATATGTATTTATGTATACATTGAAATGTATTATGTATGTATATATGAGAGTATGGGTGTTTATGTGTATACATGTGTACATGGGTGGGTTGGGCCACACCTTGTTTGTTTTCTTGCGCTATCTCGCTGACGTAGGAGATGGCGATTAAGTATAGTGAATATGAAATAAGTGAATATATATATAGTTTGAAAAAAGAAAGGGTATTGGAGTCAGAAAGGGATGGTAAAGTAGTGGCATAGTTGGTTTAAAAGTGAATAAGGTTTGGGGCCAGAGAAAGAAGAATGTTCTATGGAGAGAACAAAGAAGGTAGGTAATAGGACAGAAACCCGAAGAACACTAGTTTTGATAAGAAAAGAGGGAGATGTTGCTCCATCATTAACTGTTGTAGTGGAATGACCAGAAATGAATCTATGAATTAGAGAATAGAAAGAAGTAGAGAAGCCAAAAAAAAAAAAAAGGAAGTAAAGAAAGAAGAGATTTATGCCACATCCTGTTAGATATTTTGGGAATGTTGAGGACCAAGACAAAATATTTACCCTTGTGGGGGGAGGACCAAAGATGATTCCCATGATGAATTACCAGTGGCCCTTGCATTGCCAAAATCCACATCGGTGGTCTGAAAAATGGGAATGAGATTCAAAATGTTTTAAGACTGAGTTGAAAGTTTAAATGACTTTGATGATGGTAGAATAGAGAGCATTGGGGCATTAGTTAGAAGGGTTAGAAAGACCTCCTTTCTTTAGTGAGAGTTACATCGACTTGCATTCAAGAATGAAAAGTTTGGATTAGTTTTAAACAGAGATGAAATAGGTGGGCAAAAATCAGAACAAGCTCAGAGGCACATACCTATAGGACCAAGGAGATATGCTGTTTGAAATGTACACCTTGCCAATTTGCAGCTGGTTTAGCACTTTTGAGAATTTCTTTACATGGAAAGTTTTGGTGATGGCTTAGATTTGTGGAGACATTGTTTCATACAAATGAATCTCATGCTACTAAGCATGGCAGAGATTATTCTTGTGGGAATGGAAGCATTTATCCCTTCTTCCTCCAAGACTATTTTTATCCAATCCATTGGGATTGGAAAAACTCTCCTTCCTCTAGCTCCCATTTGGCTTTCATCACTGCCCATAATCGCTGCAAGCACGTCATCCATGAGGCGAAGTGTTCCTTTATTCAAATGAAATATGATAGCCTGTCCTCGTCATCCACTGATAGGTCTTTCAGGTCTTTAGCTAAGGGCATCTCAGACAACTTCTGTTGCTCTACCTTTCCCTTACTTTTCCATTCTGACGGTACTACAGCTGTCTCTCTTGTTGATAAAGCAACTCTCTTTGGTTTCTCCTTGGATTACTGTAACATTCCTTTACTAATCCTATGCCCCTTCCTGTAATCTCTTTTTGGACTGTCTGAAAAGGGCTTCTTTCTCTGAACACAAGCAAGGCTTATGGTCCTGATGGCATCCATCGCCATGCACTGAAAGAGTATACTTCTGAACTTACCCTTGTGCTTGCTTGTCTGTTCTGCTTCTGTTTAAAAACCAAAACTTTTCCTTCTCCTTGGAAGCAAGCGTTGATACATCTTACCCCAAAGAAGGGTAACCGTTCTGACCCCTGTGGCTATCATCCTATTGCTTTGACATCTACCATTTCCAAAGTCTTTGAGTCCTTTATCAACTCCCATATCCTTAAACACCTCAAAAATCACAGCCTTCTTTCTTATCGCCAGTGTGGCTTCCATAAGGCGAGATCCACTGGTGACATTTTTTTTTCTTATTTATGTCTGATCATCATCCATGAAGGATTTTGGGAAGTCATATATAGTTGCCCTTGACATACCCAAGGCTTCTGTCAAGATGTGGCATCAGGGTCTCATATCTAAGCTCCCCTCTTTCGGCATCTCTCCTTCACTTTGCTCCTTCACTTTGCTGGGAAGATTCCTTCCCAGCCAATCTATCACTGTGATTGTTGATAGATTAGCCTCCCCCCCTTTTCTTCATCTGCAGTGGCGTCCCTTGAGGTTCTGTCCTGTCCCTTGCACTTTTTCTCCTTTTTTTCAGTGATTTCCTCTCCACCACAAATAATCCAATGCACTCATATGATGATGACTCAACACTGCACTCATACACATCCTTCAATTCTGCTCCCTCTTCTCTTACTCGATCTCCATCTCGTCTTGACACAGCTTCCTCAAATAACTCAGGCTTGGATAGGGTATCTCAGTGGGGTACACGAAAATCATTTTAAGTTTAATGCTTCCAAGACCCAATTTGTACCCATCTCCCTTGAAAACCCCTCACAGCTCTCATCTCTCCTTTGATGATTCTGTAAATCCACCTATTGACTCAGTGGACATACTTGGTATTACTTTAACATCCACTCTTTCTTGGAGACCCCACATTACTGGAATAGCTAAATCTGCCTCAAAGAAACTCTTAACCCAGCTAAACCTGATAACCTTCCTCTTCCTCATATTTACTCTTTACTTCCTCCTCCCATACACTCTTCCAGTCTCAGTCACCTGTTCCTGCAGTTTCTCATTCAGATCTGCTACCAATACTGTATCATCAGCAAACAGCAACTTACTTCGTAGGCCTTCTCATCCCTTACTGTCTGCACACCTGCCCCTCTCTCAAAGACTCTCACATTTACCTCCTTCAAAACCCCATCCAAAACCAATTAAAACAGTCATGATGACATCATACACCCCTATCGCAGATAAACTTTCACTTGGAACCACTCGCTCTCTTCTCTTCCTACACGTACACATGCCTTACACTTTTAAATGAAAACCTTTCTGCTTTGAGCACTTGTTGTGCATTTATAGGATATCCAGGAAAGAAACATTGTGAGTGGCTGACTTGGGGTGGGGTGAGTGAGCAAGTTTGACTAAGAATTAAAGGACTGTCACTGTGAGGACAAATTAGATAGTAAATCATTTACAACCAATAAGCAAAACTGAAAGCTGTTTATTCAGAATTATTCTTAGATCTTTCATATATTTATGCTGACAAATTACATTTCTTGGGGAGCAATTTAAGACCTTTTTAGTACTGCCAGAACCAATAAGAGTACAGTAAAAGAAAGCAGGATAATTGGTTCAATTTATTCCAGACAGCAGACTTCTTGGGTAAAGTTAACTCATCATCACACACACACACAGAAAAAGAAAAAAAAAATGTCTAGATAAAGGAGAATTTCAGGACCAGGCAGTTATGACTAGATACCCAAAGAGAGAGCAATAGGAAGATATAAAATGTGTATCACCAGAGAACTAAAGTTCGGAAAGTAGGTTGAAATTATTAAAAATCAGTTTCAGAAATTTAAGCAATAAGAGATGGAAATGATGAAACTAAAGAATCAATAAAAATATCACGAGAGGTGTCATGAGATTTAAGAGGAACTCAGAGAATTAGAAATTGGAATAAATGATCATGAATACGTTTCTGCATCAGTTGAGGGGTTGATGAACTGTATAACCAGAGGAGAGAAGAGAAAATGATTAAGACCAGGATGAATCAGAAGAGGCTTTTCTGGATGTCATAGAAGCTGTTGAAAAAGAGGAAACACCCATAATTCAAAGTAGAGAAAATGACTGAAAATGTGGGCAGACAGCTGCATTTACTGGGGTTGGTTAACAGACTCAGAGCATGCAGACTAATGCATAAGGACACCTGGAGACACTGAAACAGAGGTGCCCACAGCTTTGAGTGGGGTTGTAGATAGAATGGTATGTACTGTTAGAGATGGCACAATCAGGAAAATTTATGGTCCAGTAAATGAAATTTTTAGAAATATGCAAAGCATACAGGATCAATACTTTTTATTAAAAATGGAGATTATGGAGGAAAACAGGTGCACAGTGTTTTGAGAATCAAAACTGATGGAGTTAACTATAAGGTGGATGGCACCTAAATTAACCAGGAACTCAGTAGGTGTAAATCTTTTATTAATTTTGGACTGAATGAAGGACATACACTAGATCAAGAGGAATGTGGACAGAAAGAACTACTCATTAAAGATTTATTGGAGAAAAAAATAAAATTACCAGATGGAAATTTTGTGTTTAGGGAAAGAAGAGTTAGTGATTTTTAAGGCTTTATGAAGTTACAAATTATGGTTATGCATGATTTGGAATCATCTCTCAAGAGGTACTTTGGCAGGCTAAGGAACTTATAAACAAGGTGGAATTCACTGGGAGTACTTACCCTGTGTGATTAAACAGTTGAAAGGAAAAAATAAAAACAAAGAATTATCGAAAGGCTGAAGACGGAAGAAACCAGGGACATATGAATGTTTGGTGATGGTAATGTTAGACTGAAAGTATTATATATAAATGCAGATAGATTTGTTGTAAATAATAAAGAGCTGCAATGTAAGGATTGTCAAAGGGAAGATGCAATGAGTATTGTTGGAGTTGTAGAAACAAAGCTTATTGAAGGGATAAAATCTAACCTTTTTTTGACCAGAGGGGCACAGAAGTAAGGAGGGAAAGAGAAGACAAAGGAGGAGGATTGGCTTTCCTAACAAGAGATAATAGTACATAATTGAAAGATTACCACATGCACAGTGGTATGTATGTTGTATAACCCTCCAAAGAATTTAACAGTCCAGAGAAAATTTACAGTGACAACAGCAGAAGAGCATTCGGATGGTATATGGAACAGTAAAATATGCTTCTCTGAGAGGGTAAAGTACTGATATCATAGATTTTGTTTGTAAAGAGAATAGCCAGATTCAGATTCTCTTGGGTACAGGAAATCATTGAGGCATGTTCTTAAGAGTGTGTACAGGAAAATATACTATACCACCATTTCATTGAACAGGAAAGGATGTGAGGGATATTTACATCATCATTTAAAGATTTTATCTTCACACATAATAGATTATATATTGGAAATGTCATATATAACCCATAGACAATACACCAGTTGGATAAAAGGACCATATGATGCTTAAGTTTTATGATTTGATGTATGAGGAAGTAAACCCTTAAACAAAAGAATGCCAAAAGTTTAGGGATGCCCCTTGTGGGATGTTTTAGAAAAAATTTTAAAATAAATGTGGCATGGTGGCTGGAGTGGATGGTTATTGCAGTTGAAATAACGTGACATGAATTATTGATTGGTTAGTCTGGCTTTTCCCTGTATGTGTAGATCATAGTGAGGTGCTTGAGGATTGGTAGAATGCTTGTGTAGTGCCAGCATGTAAAGGTTGGGGAACAGAGGTGAGCCTTCAAGTTACAGAGGTTTAAATTTGTTGAGTGTACCTGGTAAGTTGTATGGGAGAGTGGTGATTGAGAGGCTAGCTGTATGCATAGAGCATCAGATTGGGGAGGAACAATATGGTGTCATGAGTGGTAATCAGGTTTGCTTTGCAGGATGAGCATCTTCAGTGCATTACTCATTTAATGAATGGATGTGAGCAAATGAGGCCTTCATCTGTTCTTGGTGCTTCCCTGCTAATGTGAAAATGGTTGACAAATATGAAAGAAAAATATGTTATCAAGTAGTAGGATATGTAAAGAAATGCTGAGATTTAAAAAATTTAGCATGTTGATCATATTTAGTGCTGTACAGACATTTGAATTTTGTATGCATGCTGATTCTGTGATGGTTTCGTTATCACTGTTAACATGATAGATTAATTTATCATCACAGCTCCTGAAAAAAGCATACTTAGTTTAAATAACTCATACATATTTATTTTCATTTTATTATGGTAACATACTTCAGACTTTTGGACACTTTTTGTTACATGATATACCCAACAAATTATAGATAATTATTATTAAATGTTCTCTATGCACCATGGGGTTTTATGTATGGCTCATTTATATAATTTTCAAATGTATCACATTTATTACTTTTTATTTTCATAATTTTTAGATACATACATTGGTTACAGTGTTATACACAGCTTTGTATGTTCTAGAACATTCTAATGATATGTTCAGTGTATCACTTTTCACAACCGAGGTCACATTCCTAGTATGATCAAAATCACGTTCACCATCCACTTAATATAAGTATTATTAGTGTCCCAGAGATGAACATTAATTTGCTGGGCCAAGCATGCATGGCTTCTCTGTCAGTTCAGAAATCGACGAGCAAATGTGCTCGGTAGGGACAAGGTTGTACCTTCTCCTTCGGAGTTATATAGGTATCTGACGTAGTAAGATTATTTCCTAATGCAGAGATATAGTTACATTGATACAAGGTATCTCCAAATACCTAGAAAGTACCTCTTTGATTGTATGTAAGGGTGGAGAGAGGCAACTTATAAAATTATGGTTGCTGTCGTCATGATGTGAACATAACACTAAATTTACTGATTTTAAGGGCTTCCAATAGCAAAGTTAAGACAGTCTTTAAGAGGAGATATAAGGAGACTATATAAACATCAAAAGTTTCTTTGAAATTTACTGTGAAGGAGTATAAGAATGGTTTAATCAAAGATATCAAAAAGCAAGGGTGCTCATAAGATCATCAGTGGTGAAGATGTAGGTGGCACTCCAAGCAGCAAGCTTATGCAGAGTGTAAGAGAACTAGGAATGAGTATAGCAGGACAAGAAAGGAGAAACAAAGAAACTTTGAAAAGAATGTTTTGGACAAGGCAAGAGAAAAACTTTTCCATAGATTCATTGGGAGTAAATTGTAAGTTAAAGAGCAGCTAATAAGATAAAGTGATTCAGCAGCTAATAAGATAAAGTGATTCAGATGGAAGAATTGTACTGTATGATGTAAGGATATGTGGAGGAATTGAATGACATGTTACAGAGTATTTTCACATTGGAATACTTGTATCCTTAGCACTAGTGTGATGTGAGTGGGATGGGGTTTTAGAAAACAGTGAGATGTCTGAGAAAGATATTAACATAATGCTAAAGGGTCTTAAACCATTCAAAGCTCATGGTCCTAATGAATTATCACCCTATGTGTTGAAGATTTGACGAGATACATTGTGGTCATATCTCTAAGCTCCCCTCTTATGGCTTTTCTTTCTCGTATGTAGCATCCTCTCTGGCCAGTTTATCTCTGTGGTTGTTGATGGATTAGCCTCTCTCCCTTTCTCCATCAACAGCAATATCCCTCAAGCTTCTTTCCTGTCTTTTTTTTTGTGAATTATTTCCTTTATTTTAGAAATAACCAAATGTATTCATTTTCTGATGACTCAACACTACATTCCCCCCCATCCTTAAAATCTGCTCCTCCTTCTCTGACTTGATCTGCATCTTGTCTCAACACAACTGCCTCAGTAAACTCAACTTGATGGGATATCACAGTGGGATAATGTAATCTGATTAAGTTTAATGTCCTTAAGACCCAGTTTCTACCCATCTCCATCAAAAATTCCTGACAGCTTTCTTCTTTGATGGATATTAATTCCACCTCTTGACTCAATGAACTTACTTAGTATTACTGTAACATCTACACTGTTATGGAAACCTTGCATTACAGAAATAGCGAAGCCTCCCTCTAAAAAATTAGAAGTCCTGTTTGGACCTCAAAATTTTTTTTCTTATGAACAGTTGCTCCATTTATACAGAGGATTGATCTGACCTTGTATGGAGTACTGCTGTCATATCTGTGGTAGTTCTAGCTCTGCAACTACACTTGACTGAGTCGAATGCAGCCTGACCTATCAACTCTCCCAGGTTAACTTCAAAACTTGACCCACTTGTCCAATGCTGCAAGATACATTTACTTTCCCTCTTCTGTTAGTATTTCTATGGTTTTTGCCCCCAAGAGCTAGCTGCATGTGTGCGTCCACCACTACTTAGACCAGTGGTTCTTCAACGTTTTGGTCTCACGCCCTCTCTTATCATAGTCCTGGATATTGTTCCCCCCTCTACCCAAACAATAATTAGCCATTTTTATATCAGTATACAGTATTTAATTGCTTAAGTGGGATTACTGCAGTGGATCTTTATACTTATTGCTTACTTTAGTTTGAGTTTTTGGATGAATAAAGAAGTTTTTCTGCTATATTTTTATTTTATTTATGCACCTAGTTTCAAAGAAACTTATAATATTACTGGAAATAGCAAGTACACTTCAATAAGAAATTACTCTTATTTCCAAAGCAGTAATTCATAGAAATCAGAAATTATTCATGACACTGAAACCAAAAATTTTCTTACTTTAAGACAGTTATTGAGTGCATTAGTACAAGAGGATTTTTATTCATATGTTGCTTATATTATTGATAATCCTGATGCAATTAAATGAAAAGTCATTGGGAAGCAGAAGCATGTAAGTACAATAAAACCGAACTTTCACACACCTTTGCCACCGGTACTGCTTAAATCAGCATGTCTTAAAACTAGACCGTAAATTCCGTATGTTGACTTTGGTGGCTAGGAAGTACTCATCAGTGATATGGGTGGTGCTGACTCTTCTAACTGACTAGTTTATTAATATTTGGTGTTGTCTGGTTGCTAAGGGCATATTGGAGATTACCCTTTACATCAAGCTTGTTTCTTTGCTTTGTTTTTATATTAATGAATGCTGAAAAACCTACTTCACTTAGGTGAAAATGGGACGATGACTTTTATGACTGACGGGCTTATTTTATGGTAAACTGAGATACTCTTCACTCAAAACTTCTTTAGACCAAGACATGTAAAATCATCCTTTGCTACAGAATTAAATTTCAGTTCAAGAAATTATTCTTGCATAGCTTTAGGAACATCCTCAACTTCCATGGAAAAGGGGTTCCTGGCAAGGTTAAATTCAAGGTTAAATTCTCTAAAATTCAAAATGCTTTTCCTTGTCTCTGAAATTTAAAGTACTTTTCCTTGTTTCTTCTTTTTCCATGTCATTAACCTCTTTATATTTTAAAAAAAGACCTGGCCTTGATGTGCCTTTTGTCCATGGCTGGAGCCTCCATTTAAAGAAAAAAAAATGAAATATTGTTCAAGATGTTGCTACACCATGATGTTGCTGGAGAAAGGCAAAGTGGAAAAGGTCAAATTTCTTAGCCATTAGTAAAACACTGGAAACGATTATCAGTTAGATTTTTTTTTTTTTTACATTGGAGAAATTACCTAGGTTAGAGGCAAGACCATTTTAGGCAAAGGAAATCATGTGTAACAAACCTCTTAGATTTTGACAAGAGAGTGACCTCTGTCAGAAACAGAAGGGAAGATTGGGTGATTTGTTTGTAACTGGACTGGGTCATCAGGCAGGAATAATGGAAGGTACCTTTGATGGATGGATTATCATCTTCATGGAGTAGAGCAAAAGAACACATGTCAGAGGTGCCTTCTCCTAAGGGATCGAGGTCCCTAGTGGAATGCCATGGGTTCTGTTATGGAACTGTTACTTTTCTTGATATATATGAATGATTTGCCAGAAGGTTTGGTGTTCTTCCTAAATATGTTTGCAAATGATTCATAGGTCATGAGAGAAGTTAAAAGTGGACCAGATTCCTTCATCGTACAAGGGGACCTAGACTGACTCCGAAGTTGGTCTGATACATGGCTGATGAAAATCAGACATAACAAACTTAAAGTAGTAAAGGGAGGGACAGAATGAGAAAAGGCATCAATGTGATTGTTATCTAGCAGGAATTAAGTTTCAGGATTCTGTCTGTAAGAGAGACTAAGGAGTTAACATTATTCCTAACCTTTGGCCAGAAGCAAATTGTCTGCAGACAAATAGTAGATTTAGCAAGCTGATTTTATCCTGTATAAGACCAAAACAAGAATATGGTTCTTATTTTTAGCACCTCAGCTAAAGAAGCTTAAAGAACAAATTAAGAAAGTCAAGAGGAGGGTTACAAAGATTGTTGTAGAATAAAAGAGCCAAGTTGCAGGGAAGGGAAAGGCTAGAAACCTTAGATTCGTCCAACCTGGAAGAAGAATGATGGGTGACTATATCATAAGTTTCAGATTTAAAAACCACATTGTTGGCATAGGCAAGGAACAGTTTTTTTAAAAAAATGATGGGAAAGGACAACTAGAGGACATATCACAAAACTAAGCAAGAAACTTGATAAAAAAGTATATAAATGAGTGATGGCTAAATGGAGTAGTGTTTTACAATATGAGAGTGGTAGATGACGGGAATTAACTGAAAGAGGATGCAACAATGTAGATAGCATACTGAAGTTTGAAAGGTTGTATAGTTGCAGAGAATGTTCAAGATTTGAGAACCCACTATTTTAAAACTTCCTCCCCATACGTTATGAATAGTTAATCACACAAATTCTTAGCAAATAACATGGATTTTTTGACCACTGTAAATTAAAGTGAATAAAACAGGCATATCAGCCATAGTATTTCAAAAGTGAATACAACCTTCTCTCTAATAACAGAAGTAGAATAGTATGATTTAGACAAAATTAATGGAAGCTTCAATTACCTAGATTTTTACTTCCGACAAGACAAACTAGTAATGATAAACACATTTGTACCAGAAATAAATTTAGGTTATATCTTTAAATATGAAGGTTAGTGTGAGTTGAAGAGCCAAGGGAACTGTGGGACTACGTTAGAGTGTGAGGAACTGAGTCAGGGTTGATGTGGGTGAGGCTTAAAGTAGACCATGAGAGGTGGGAAACGAGGAGTGAAGGAGAAAGGGTGCATTTTAGGAGCCGAGTGAGTGCTTCAGGAATTTTGATACAAGGGACTAGATCCAGGTGGTAGATCAAAATGCATGAATGATGTGTCAGTTGAGGGAATAATATGGGTGCAAATTATGTACTGATAATGGATTGGTGGTTGGGATAACTTGTAAAAAAAAGAAAAAAAAAAAATGTATACATTGGTGTATGTGGATGAGTGGGGTAGGTAGTCACTGAGCATTACTGGATTATGTATTGACAGGTGTGTAAAGGATGTAAATGGGTCAAGAAGGGGATTTGCTGGGATGGTTGCTTATTTCATAGTACAGAAAAGTAGGAAAGTTTGCAGTGGTGTTAGGAAAAGAGGAAATCGTGTAATTGTTTGTAATTCCCTCATTTTGCTGTACAAGGAGGGACTTTTACACCTGTGGGGCCCCATTGCATGTCCTCAATTCATGAAGTAAAGAAAGTGAGTAAGTTTGGAAAAGAG
The DNA here is from genome assembly GCA_032361705.1 of Panulirus versicolor. Lineage (NCBI taxonomy): Eukaryota > Metazoa > Arthropoda > Malacostraca > Decapoda > Palinuridae > Panulirus > Panulirus versicolor. The sequence continues at coordinate 6,600 of JAUUDZ010186399.1, read as the reverse complement.
GGCTAGTGATAGACATACAAGAGGTGGTGAGTGGAAGGAATTTAGGGAAGCATTACTTGCATGTGCAGGTGAAGTGCATTGTATGCAGAAAGTGGGTTGTAGGGGTGTGAGAAAGGGTTGTGAGTTTTGAGATGAGGAAGTTAGATTGCCTGTGAAAAAGAAAGGAGACATGTATGCAAGGAAAGAGTGTGAGTGATTTTTGGGGGGAGGTGTACTAGAAAAAATAGTGGCAGATGAAGAGAAAAGTACAGGAACTGAAAAAGAGGGCATGTTGGTAGTGCATTGGGAGAATATTGTTAAACTTCAGGAAAAATTAGAAAACGTTTTGGTAGAAGATATATAGTTTGAAAGCAAAAGAGTTGATAGGAGCAACAGGAAGAGGAGTGGATGGGGAAGTTGTAACAGGCAAATTAAAGGTGAAAAAGAGATGATGTGAGTAATTTTAAGATCTATTGAATACATTAGATGATCAAATAGTTGTTATGTATTAAGGACAAGGTTTTTTGTCCTAGTGAATGGTTTAGTGAAAAGAGAAAGTAGTGAAAACCTTACATAAAACAAAGTTAGGCAATATTACAGTATCAAGAAAAATTGTGTAAGAGTACATTTCAGCTACAAACCTCCTCTTGAGAGTATGTAAAAGTTTGGTGTGCTTCATCAATGCTAAGGGCTGAAGACAGACTTCAAACTGACATACAAGAAACCACCCTATGTATTGTTTGTTTGTTTCCTATTGCTGCACTTTTAGTTACAAAGTACTTTGTTCATTTTTAGGACTATAAACTGTGTAGATATTTCATGTGTAACAACATATGGAACTTTGTATTGAAATTTCTAGTGATGCATGGTTGGCATCATTAGTTAACATTTCCCCATGTTGCCATCTGAGTTATTCATCTGTGCTTACTTTGTTTTTTGTAGTTGCATCCATTCATATATCTTTTCTTTCTGTTATCTAATATACTCACGTTTACTTGTAATAGGCTGATGAATTAAAGGTAGTTAAGCCTGTAAATAAAATTTATTCCTGTATTGATACAGGGAGGTATATAATGAGGTGTTGCCAGGCTCCACCTGTCACCTGTTCATGGTAATACCCTGAGTGAAGTCTTCTTTGTTGAGGTCTAATCATTGGGACTGCAGTCTCATCAAAGAACTTTTCACTTCAAAAGGAGTTCACATTTCCCTACTACTGGAAATAGTGAAGGCTTGGGATGCAAGAACCTTTAAAAAGATGGCTTGGGTTACATCAGGACTTTTTCATTGAAGGAGGCTCAGGGATTAAAAGATTCTGTAAGGGCTTGGGGCCTGAACAAGTAGGAGGGTGTGTTGTGTGCACAAGAGACTTAGCTAGAGTGATGATATGCTAGCGATGGGCTTGAACCAGAGCATTTGAAGTGGTTGGTAGAAACCATAGAAATTCTAAATTTGTTGGGCCTGATTGTAGATGGGGCTTTGGTTTTCATGCACTGTACATTACAGCTAGAGGGTGGATGTGTGCGAATGAGGCCATTTTATTTCTTCTGTTCTTGGCACTATACTCCACACGCCTCCCAGGGCAGAACGTGGCTAGCTACATTCCCCACCTAAGGCATAGGTACGTAAAATGTACTGTAATTGATGACATAATAATGAGACTGCAGAATGAAGGAATGATAATCATTTTTAATACCAGTGACATAATTGAAGGAGAGGTTATCACAGTTCCTTTGAATAAAGGAATATTTTGCCTCATGGATGATATGCTTACTGCAAGTACAGGCAGTGATTAAAGGTGAATGGGAGCCAGAGGAGGAAGAGTTTTTTCAAGCCTGATCCCTTGCCTGATTGGCCTCAGGACAGGAAAGTTTGAACCATGTATTGAATGAAGAGGTCATCTTAGAGGAAGAAGGGATCATTGCTTCCATTCCTGCAAGAATAACCTCTGCTATGCATTTGGTGGAGACAAGCATCATCACAGAAGAGACAATAATTTACCCAAGGAAAGTCAGAAAAGAAGTTACTTGAATTATTCCAGTCAGCTTTGTTGAAGTGTCACTATTTACACTTAGAAGGGGCTGCTTGAGGGGGAGTTGCTATTAGAATAGATATTCAAATTACAGTAGACTAAACATAAATCTGCACCCACGGGACCTCTTTGGTGCTGATTACATGATGTTTCTGTGAATTATAAGAGAATAACTACTAGGAGACCTTAACATATGAAAACAAATTTTGATAATATTAGGGTAAATGCCTCTACCTGACTGTAATAATGTATATAATTAGGTTCTGATATGAATATAGTTCATAATACATCATATTAAGTAACATTGAATGATAAAAAATTCATATTTAAGTGGTTCCGTGATTTGTAAGTTATTGATTGTATATTGACCTAGGAAGAGTATGGTTGGGAGAGCTGAAGTGGGTGTGCTGAAATGGTTTGGACACATGGAGAGAATGAGTAGGAGGGGTTGACTAATAGGATATACTAAACATGTCAGAAGTTGAGGGTACAAGAAAAGGGATACCAAATTGATTGCTTGGATCAGTGGGACAGAGTGAATTGGGGCGATGTAAAATACATGGGGAGATGTGCTGTCAGTGGACTGAGTTGGGGCACATGAAATAACCAGAGGAAACCATGGAAAGGTCTTTTTGGCCTGGTTGTGGATACGGGCTGTGGTTTTGGTGCATTGCACATGGCAGTTTAGAGAATGAGTGTGAGTGAATGAACCCTTTTCTTCGTCTTCTCCTGGCACTACCTTCCTAACACAAGACAGAGTGAAAAAGTATGAAGAATGAGAAAAGCATTCATAAATATCTCCTTTACTAAATAATACAAAAACATTAATTAGACCCTCAAAATGGAAAGTTTATGAAAAATTTAAAGTGTTCTTATTCAATTTCTTTTCTTGCCTTTCAAGAGAGAATTCTTCTGTGAGCCCTAAAACAGCTAACATCATGATGAGTGTGCTTGCAGCCTATTCGTGTCTGTCAACAAGGGCATAGTAAGGGTGTCTTTGCTACCAGATGTATGATTGCCTAAACACCATATATACAGTAAATGATAAATGTTTCAAATTGTTTTCATTATAATTTTTCTCCAGCAACATAAAAGAACATGCTTCACTTTACAAGGGGACCTAAACAGACTCCAAAGTTAGTCTGGTACATGGTTGATGAAATTCAACCTAAGCAAATGTAACGTATTGTGGTTGGGACAGAGAGAAAGAAGGTCTGAATATGAATATTATGCAGCATAAAATAAACCTTAGGTAGGAATCTCTGTGAGAAGGATTTGAGATTGGACATTATTCCCAACCTATCGTCAGAGTAACATCATGGACTAGCTAAAGAGACAAGTTGGCTGCTGGCAAATATCAAAATAGCTTTCAAGTATATGGGTAAGGAAATATTTAGCAAGCTATTCATATCCTACATTAGGCCAAAACAAGAATATGCTTCTCAGGTTTGGTCAATGTACCTAAAGAAGCACAGAAACTAAGCTGGTACCAGTATTTGGAAAGGCTAAAAGCTTTAGATTTGACACCATGGGAAAGAGAAGAGGGGGCAACCTCTGATCACAACCTTTAAGTAAGTTAACGGATTGATGATGTGCATGTTAATCAGTCTTTTGAGAAATATAGAGTAACTGGAGAACATAAATGAAATTAAGAAAGGGACTTGTTAAGAAGAAATGATTTTACCGTATAAGAGGACGAGTGGAATAGAATGACTGAGGGCATGGTTAATTCAGACACCAAACATGAATTTAACAGGATGTATGATGACAGAAAACGTTCAAGAAACAGGGCCCCTTGAGTTAAAATTCCCTCCATGTATTGTACAAATGGGTAATTACATACACACACACTCACACCAAACAAGCACAGTAGAGAAGCCCAGTGTAGGCCAGTAAAGGTGGTTCCAGAATTAGCAAGATAAGCTACAGGGAAAGGCTAAAGGCTGTACATTTACCCAGTTTGGAAAAGGTAATAGTGAGGGGTGACCTGTTCACATCTTATTTTATTAAATATGATCTCTGATGTGGACGATTAACAGTTCATCAAGAGGTGTAATGATACAGAGACAAGAAGAAAGTACATGAAAGTAATCTAAGACTTGTAAAAAGCTATTTAAAGAAATATATTTATAGGATATGAGTGATGGATAAATGGAACATATGACTGAGGACTTGGTTGATGCAGTTAATGCAAACAGCACATGTAGATTTAAGAATTTATATGATAGAGAATGCTGAAGAGATTGGTCCCCATGAGTGTAAAACTACCTATAGTACAAGTAGGTAATTACAATTAGGTAATCACACACACACACACACACACACACACACACACACACCTACACTGCCTTAGTCAGCAGTGGCTATTATGGACTCAAATAAAGGATTCTAGAGATGAAAACACTAGAGTAAATGCTTAGGGATGTTGTGGGAACTTGTTGAGGAGCAATATCAGAGGGTAACACAACTAGAGTTAAAGAAACTAAGGAAGCATATCAAGTCATGAGATTAATGAGGAATTTAGAAGTCTGAGATACATAGTTTATGAGTTTGAACAAAAATACAATTTCTTGGAGGGGATTTATAACATAAAAACTAGAGGACAAAAGATGAAGCTGTTGCAAAGTCACAAAACCCAGAGGACAAAAGATGAAGCCATTAAAATGCAAGCAAAGTTTGATGGGTTTTGTTTGGATGTGCAAGAGGCTGTTCAATCATAGGAAAGGACTAAAATGCATACAAAATCTATTAATGACAATTTGGGCTGGGAATTGCAGTAGCAATATTGGTAGCCATTCAGATTCAGAAAAGTACAAAAGTACCCACAGAATCTGTTGAATATATAGACAGAACCAGTGTCGACATCTGTTCAGATGGAGAAAAGAACTAACATACACAGAGTTGATAGTAGAGAACAGGGAAGTTTAGAAGGAGCAAATCTGGCAGCTGATTAGCAGATGCTGAGTATGAAGAGTGATGGAGAGGGCCATAGATCTGGGATGACAGTCAGAAGTATGCAAGAAACTGAGTGAAGAACTTTTAGTGGTGAAGTAATCAGGGAAGTTTGTGGGCTAGCTGATTGAAGTTTTCAAAAAGTACAGAGCATACAGGAGCTGTGCCTTTTTGCTAAAAGAGAGATATTGAGAAAATTAGAGACAGGTTGACACTTTTGCACAGAGAGATGTAGCTTGAAAGTGGGTAAGACCAAAATAAGAGATTAGTAAAGCAGGATAGACATAAATCACTGTTTTTCATTTTGATGATCATACACCAGATACCAAAGAAAGAGGAAAAGAGGAGGAAATGCATATAAAAAAGGTCACTGGAGGCTGTGAGACTGTCAGATGTGATTTCCATGATAAGATAAAGGAGAATTGGTGTTTATAAGCAAGATGTAAGGGGGTGACCAGTTATGGTTAGGTTTGGTTTGAGTCATCAAGCCAGGAGTACTTAGAAAAGCTAAGAATCTTAAAGTGGAGGTGGAATTTGTGGGATATTCATCAAGTGTGATAGAGGAAAAGGAAGATGGGGGAAAAAAGGAGAGATAGCTAAGAATACAATATGAAGACAAAAAACTAGATGTAAAAAGGATAGCAAAGAATATATAATAAGACAAAAAACTATAGATGATGATGGAGCAGCCACATTAGCACTGCATAGAAGGCAGGAATGTTATGAGAGGGTAGCATCAGACCGAAAGAAATTTATTCAATTGTTGATGGATTAATAGTTGGTATTAGAGTACTAGAATTCAAGGATTGTGTTAAGGAGAGTGCACCTGACATTGTTGGAGTCATGGAAACTATGCTTATCAGAGAGATGTATTCTCACTTGTCCTTCCCAGAGAAGTACAGCTCCCTTAACAATTTTATGAGACGCATGGCAGTGCATTTCTTCTGGAGGGTAGATCACTCTGTCAAACCTTGTACCAACACAGATTGGAAATTTCAGTGAAGCAGTGTGATTCAAATGAAGACTTGTTAGAAGAGATGGGAAGGATACTGAAATGAATATCGTCCAATGTTACTGCTGATGGATGATGAATGTGTTAAGATACTAATATGAATATCATCCACCATTACTACTGATGGACTGTATAGACCATAACCACTTAGATTTACAAAGTCCAAGGGCGTGCTTGATATCAGCTATTCATTCACTTCTCTCATATTGTTTGAGAACGTCAATCTTAATCTCGTGTATTTTAGCACCAATGGTACCTGGAGTTCTTAAAAGATGCTCTATTGGCATGATACAAAGGGCAAATCACATGCAATTTATATTATACTGAAATACAGAATACTGTAGCATTCAATGACTATGACTGCCATGTGTATCTTTGTTTCTCAAATGATGCTGGCAATGCCACTTCCTACCAGCCCAGTAATGATTGTGTTATTCCACACTTAAGCCTGCTTAAATTAAAAAAGATTTAAATTACCATGCACATTATTCAAAAAATTGTGAAATTTTATTTTTATATTTTATTATTATACTTAACCGCTGTTTTCCACATCAGCAAGGTAGCACAAGGAAACAGATGAAGAAAGTCCCAACCCCCCACGTACACACACACACACACACACACACAC
>JAUUDZ010186288.1:0-18076 GCA_032361705.1 Panulirus versicolor | reverse complement strand
TTAACTTTTTTTAAGACGTCTACAAAAATATATTACAGCCAAAGAAATTTCTCAACTTTATCAGAGCGAGAATACGTATGATAACATAGTAGTTACAGAAGAAATACAGAAAAACCAAATTCAAAACCACACGAGTCGCTCAGGTCGATACCAAGTCAAAAAAAGATCTGTAATATGATGGCACATGGACGCTAATATCGGGCAGAGAAAATTTACCTGAAAACCGTACATATATAGAAACACCTTTGTGAACCACATTTATGAATTAGATGATAAAAAAATTTAGGAAATGACTTTCTGGCTAAGCCCGCCATACCCGCCCAAGGATTTGACCCACTCCAGGAGACAAGCATAGGTATTTCTAACAGATTTTCTTGCCATTCTCATTCATTTTCAAACAAATGGTGTAAATAATCTATTTCAAGATGTTCAGGTATAATTTCCTTTAGTTTATACTCTTATTTACGTTTGGCAGTTGAGTAAACTGTACGAGAATTCCATGAATGAAGTGGATCACAGTACCGTACGAGGTTGGACATTTTGAAATGAATGAAATGTTTAAACTGCCAACCTTTAAATGGAGTAATTTATGAATGAATGTTTAAACTACTAACCTTTAAATGGAGTAATTTATGAATGAAATGTTTAAACTACTAACCTTTAAATGGAGCTATTTATGAATGTGTTTAAACTGCCAACGTTTAAATGGGGTAATTTATGAATGTGTTTAAACTGCCAACGTTTAAATGGAGCAATTTATGAATGAATGAAAGGTTCTTCAAAGGTTTAAAGGCCTTCATTGATCACATTCCTGAAATACAAGTGTGAATGGGTCAGTTTTTGTGAATGGATTTAAAGTTTTGTAAGAGATTGATGAAAGGTTTTTAATGAATTATATCACTAAGTCACAACTCACCGTGTAATGAAAGAAGTTATTTAAGAATGAAACATTAGAAAATGAAGTAAATATTGTAATCAAACTATTTCCATAAACTTATTGTGAATTGTTCAATTAATAATGTGAAAATTATGAGTTAATGTCACGTCAAAGATCCACGAATAGATTAGATTTTTTTAATTAGAATGTTTGAATAGCGTTTGCATCAAGGGCCATAACAGTTGTGATTGAATTATACTAATTTAAATGAAACACACAACAGGTTATGAGAGAACACCCAGTCCTTTCAGAGACGTACTTTAAATTGAAAGAAATATGACACGTGCTTTTGATACAGGGTTTATTAAGGTTAGATTAGATAAAGAATTTACATTTAGGATCCAGAAATACCTGTAGATTTTATAACTAACCACTAAGGTACATACATCATTAATGCTGTGTGACCTATGTCTTGCTAGTCATCTTATGTAATATCTTCCACAGGAAAATTATAATGTAACGATATCGTAAATTACTAATCGGTATTTTGTAGATAGCCTAGCCACTCTACCATGCACTCTTACCCGTACCTTGACCTTCCTTACCTTATTAATGATATCAAAGCTGACCTAACCTAGCCTAACCTACCCCAGCCTAATCTAACTAACCTAGCCTAACTTAGCCTAGCCTAACCTGCCTACCCTAACGTAACGTAGCCTAGCCCATCTTAACCTAACGTAACCTAGCCTAACTTAGCCTAGCCTAACCTAACGTAACGTAGCCCAGCCTAACCTAACCTACCCTGGCCTAGCCTAACCTAACCTAGCCCAGCCAACCTAGCCTAAGCTAACCTAGCCCAGCCTAACCTAGCCTAACCTAACCTAGCCTAACCATGGCATTTAAGCCCCTGAATGGAACGCCAACTACTAAATTATTTTCATTTCCTAATCCAATTTAGTTTAACATCCTACAACCATTTTTTTTTCGAAATAGACTACACCTCGGAAAGTAAATCTGTGAGTACCATTTGTTTCTATTTCATGCCTGGCTGTATGTAAGTTGACCTCATCAAATCGTAAGGACATTATGTAATACACCTGACCAAGGCATGTTAGGTCAAGGTAAGCCCATGGGTAAAACATGTGTTAGAAAGTTTCTTCTCATGCTACCTCGAGTCCAGGGAATACCACAGGAGGTAGTTTGTGATTTTCCCTTGACTTTAAAAGATTGGGAACAATTTCAAACACCATTATTTGGCTACAGCTACTTTCTGATGGATTTATTCAGGTTTAGATGAGGACAGCCATGTTAGGGCTGACATAATATTTCCCTAAGTGTATTAGGTTAGGTTAGGTCAGGGGTAACTCTCAAACATTTGTTAGAACACATAATTTTCTGGGGATATAAAATACAGTTTATGATCTCCTGACTTTAATACCCAGGAATTGGTTTCAAGTTAGGAACAGTGGAAAATCTGTTAACAACTGTAAGACAAATAAGTCTCCTATTACACAGTTCTGTAAGAAAAATAACTTTCTTTGAGAAAATGGATATCTTGATCACGTTTAGCAATATATTGTTGAATTTGGAGACATCACCTCGTGGCCTTGTTGCAATCTGGAGATTAAAGTGCTTCATAAGAGCATGAAGTTCCAGGGAACAGTAGTAAACGAAACATGCCAAGGAATCACTGACCAGTTAGGTCAAAAGAAACTAGTTAGACCTGTCATTAAACAAACAGGATTCTTAGATTACCTCTGTGTCCGTTTCAAAAGAAACCAGTGCTTATATCCTGGCCATAATGATAAATCTACAGTTATCATCAGCGGAAGAAGTCCATTGAGGGAACATAGTCTTCTTGTATGTGAATTCAAAGTGCTCTTGATAACATGATCTCCATAAACCCTGAATACTTGATTCGACAAAGATGAGTATAATTGTATCATGCAGTACGAAAAGACGTATTATGACATCCTTTTGCATCCTTTACGAAGAAGGGAAGAACATGACAATGGTCAAAGAAATATAACGTTCAGTTTCCCAATATATATTTGAAATAACGATATTGGACTCTGTCATTTATTTGAATGATTTGTTACACTGTATAGTGCATTTCAGTCACAAACATTTTCATGTCGGTAACATTGGTTACATAAAATAAGTGTATTTCTTTCCTATGTTTTCCATAGGAAAATGGAGCTTAAAATGATTCCACCCGCTTCTTGTTTTTTTAGGAAGACATTCACTTTGTTCTCTCTTGATGGGAGACAAATGTAATTTTTCCTCAGATACTGAATTTTTTGGTTATTAGATTGAGCTATGGAAAGGAGTTCAATTTTAGAAATATTCGAAATAAAGTCGAATTCAGATTCTATTTCCTATTTCGAAGCTCAGATGGGTTCGGGAGGTTCGAAACCTGATCATGAATGGTTCGTTTTGAGGCGAGAGCGAAGCATAAGCTGTTTACATCCAGGGACGGGTATACTACCCTAAGGTGAGTCTAATTTTAATGCTCTTGAGTGAATCCCCTGTGATGGGCTGTGCTTTATTTGTAACAAAGTACGATTACTTCCAGGGCTTTATGATGTAACTTGAGACGTGCATGGATGTAAATGAAGGGTGCTCCTTAATAACCATCAGAGTGATGGTGTGTTTTAGAGTGGAGTTTATGGACGAAGGTGATGGTGCTGAGGATATGCATATATCGCCACACATAATGTAAGTAATTAAAGAAAATTGCACATAACTGGGAGTTTAAGAATGTTTTTCACATTAGTAACACCATAGTATATTTCATGTGCATATGAAATAAAGATGCTGTATGACTGGTCCATATTTCGTGAAGTATATTTAGGTTATTGTATGATAGGTTGGCTGTACAGCAGCTTCTTTTTTTTTTGGGTGCATGTAGAATGTATGTTTGATATGGATATTTGGATTATGATTATGTATCGAATGATATTCTCATCACGTATTGATGGTGCATGTAACTTAGGGTTATTTGTTTCTTTAGTGTACACTGGTGCATTGATGAACCTGGAGGGTTTTTTTTTTTTTTTATTAATTTTTCTTTTCATTCTAGGATCATTTTAGAAGCGTCTCAGTAATTTATTGGTCAAACATAGTATTCTTAGTAGCTTTGACAAATCAGTGATTTTCTCTTGTAGTGTTTAGGAAAGGCAGTAGCAGTTATAGAGCATGATTTTGACCATACTTTATGGAACTATGATAGATAAGGGATATGTAATTACCTTAATTTCCAGTATTCTTTTTGGAATATATCAGTCACACTGATGCGGGAAACGGTGATTAAGCATAATGATATATATGTATATATATATATATATATATATATATATTTGTGTATGGATGTGTGTGTGTTAATGAGTGGATGGGCCATTCTTCATCCGTTTTGTGACACTTCGTCACTGATGCAGGAGACAGCGATCGGGGAGAGCTTGGGGACCGGATTGGAGGTGGAGGGATGGAGTGAGGGAGATTTTGAATGATTGGGGCCTGAACATACAGGAGGGTGAGAGGTGTGCAAGGCATGGAGTGAATTGGAACAGTGTGGTATACTGGGGTCGACATGCAGTCAGTGGACTGAACCAGGGCACGTGAAATGTCTGGGGTAAACCATGGAAAGGTCTGTGGGGTCTGAATGTGGACAGGGAGCAGTGGTTCGGTGCATTACACATGACTGCTAAAGACTAAGTGTGACCGAATATGGCGTTTTTTTCCCTTTTTCTGGCTCTTTCTCGCTGAAGCAGGGGGTAGCGATGCTGTTTCCTGTGGGATGGGGTAGTGATAGGAATGGATTTCTTGTAGACAGAAATAATTACAAGAAGAACAGTTGTATTTTTTAAAGAAAAACTGAAAACTAAATTTAGCTATTTATGTATTGTAGTGGAATATTACTTTAGAGAGAAGTGTCGGGATGATGATCACTTGATTATGTTTATTCCTCAGTTCTGTCTACACCCATGGGAGCCCTAATCAACAAACTGATTGAAATGAGGATGGCTGATGGCAAGAGAAGGACACCAGTGTTTATTCCTCCAAAAGAAGGGTATGGAAATATGAAACAAGCATGGTTGAGAGAAGTACACCATTGTTTATTCCTTCAACAGGGGTACGGAAATGAGTTAGTATAAGTAAACTTTATTCATCTGGGTAAACAGAAACCTTGAGTGTAGCTTTTGCACATTTCAGGTGATTTGTCCATACACACTCCTTATGTACACAGTTTCTCATTCTGTCCTTCCACCATACCTTCAGCTTTCATTTTGATATTTCTTCCACGCACACTCAGTTATGTTGTGATAGTATTGCTTACTTCTCTTATTTCCATACCTTCTTAACACTCAAGTCCCACTTTACTGACCTCTACCATACATCTTTTTCTAATATCCCCATTTGATACTCTGTTCATTCTGCTAACCCCACATACCTTCAGACATACTATTTCACCTAGCATTTTTTGTTGTACTCTTTAAATTAATTTTACTTTGTGCAGTTTTATACTGGAACAGGCCCATCAGCATGCTTTATGGGGTCTGTAACTTGAAGTATTGGATATTTGCTACTTCAGGTGAGCGAATCAGCATAGTAAGTCTATAAATCAATCACAAAAAATACTGAAATGCAATTGTAAAAGGTAGTTAAGTTGTTGACCTCTCTTTATCTTAAAAGCACAACTGTAGGTTATGTTTGCACTTGTTGATTTTCTCGGATACTCAATTTTTTTGTAACCATACTTTCAGCTAGACGTAGTTATACCATAATCATATTTCATGATTGTCCACATACCTGACAGTCAAGCTATGTATCAATATCTCTGATGCCTGTTCCCTGAGAGAATTAATGAAGAACTAAAGACAGTATTAGAAGTATGCCAAATACACACTATAGCACCATTGTTGATGGTCAGCTGCATTTTCTAGCACCCCAGAAAGCTCTGTAAACAGCATTTTTCCAGTTTTCTGCCTTTATCATTTTCCACTTCTTCCTTTCCCTATTCTGACTTCTTCCCAGAGGAACCAGGTATGTGTTATAAGTTTTCGTGTGCATTAGATCCAAGGATAAAATTTTTGGATACTTCAACTCCTTGGTGCTTAGCCTCCCACAAGGCTCACTCCAAACTTTGCTGAGCTACCCTCTTACTCATCGAAGCAGTGTGGGGAGACAAATCCTCTCTCCCTTCTGCACCACCACTTCATTTACCCTTTATTGTGTTACAACTTTTGAGTCCCTTTGGTGCATTGGATGAGAAGCCATACATCCACATATGTAGTGACCAAATCACTAACCTTCTTTCATCTGCCATGCAAAGGTAGTGTATGGATGATACTTATGAGATTATTTTTGAGCAACCAAACTACCAAAGTGAATAGCCAGCTTCCACAATACTACATTGTGGGATTCTGCCGTAGGTCGTAGGTGATGCAATTGTCTCCACTACTGGTGCAAGAATGTTCCATTCCTCTGAGGCTAGCAGCCATCAAGGTCATATCGACGAATCAGGTGGCGGACCTTCTAAAGCTAAGGAAATGCCACACTTATGATGTTGTTGCCTCAATTCCAGTGTTCATGAACTCATGCAGGGGAGTTACCTTGTGTCCTGACGTCATGTATATGGCGGAGGATGACATCATAAAGGAATCATCAGATGTATAAGAGCTGTATACAGTCTTATGAGATATTGACCAAGAGTGACTTCAGCTACTACTCAAATGAAAATACGCTGAGTTTAGTGAGATAATGCATTCTTATATATCATTTCTGTTTTGATATTTCCGTTTCTCTTTGTGATCAAAAGAATTCTTTTAGACCTGTGATCACATCATCCAAAGTTAATATCCCCAGGGAGGCATCCAGGGCCATCAGACGGACAGACTGGGGAGCTTCTGCCTCCATGTTGGCACATATTTCATAGCGAAGGAGGAAACCCAAGTCTGCCACGTCAGTTTTGAAGCTGGTGACTTTGCTGTCTTTAGTCTGGCTCAATCCGTGGTATGGGTCATCATCAGGCAGTTGGGCAAGAGCAGATTCATTGTAGACAGCTAAACCAAAATCTATGAGACACACCTCGGGCGGCAGTGAGAGATCATCAGGAATGTTAACAATGATGTTTTCAGTATGAAGATCTTTATGGCAAATACCCAGCAAATGGCACTCTTTCACACGGAGACACATCTGTAGTCCGATGAGGCCCAGGTATTCATCAGGCAGCTCTCGTTCACGAAGCAATCTTTTGAGAGTTTCCTTCCCCACAAATGATATAAGAATAGCTGGAGGATCGACAGAGGTAGCCAGGAGTCGTGGGGCCCCTCCAGCGCCGCCAAGTTGTTCGAGAAAATAGGCCTCTCGTTGATAGACCTGCGGAGCCACAAAATCTTTCGCTACCTTCAAGACGGTTTCGGCACCGTCCCACTTGACCAAATATGCAGTTCCATAGGCTCCTTCTCCTAGAAGTACTCCTTTTGTGATGAGGTGTTTCACTTCCAATCGGGAGAGAACCTTTGCGAAGCACATATTGAAAGATGAATTACACTGGATGCCCAGTGAACTCGAATATATATTGGAGTGACCGAGTCGATATTTAATGTTAACCCAAGGAAAGTGAACAGGGTTAGAATGCAGATCTAATAACTTAGTGACCCACTTACTCTTATATCCTTCATGAATAATATAGTTAACTTAATCTAGTTTTGTTGTGTAGTGAAGATGCATTAGTCTTGGTAAACTGAATTTAGACTTAATTAGGGTTAGTGAAGATGCATTTGTCGAGGGTGTAGTGAGGATGCGGATGTCGAGGTTGAAATTAGCTTAAATTCATTAAAGATGTAGTGAAGATGCTTTCATCAAGGGTGGACAAAAGGTTTGCTGAAGGTGTAGTAAAGATGCATTTGTTGACAGCATAGTAAAAAGCATTTCAAGTTTAGAATGAATTTATCTTTATTGATAGTGTAGTAAAGATGCATTTGTCGAGGGTGAAATGAAATTGGATTCAATTAGGGTTCTGTCAGGCTGTATTACTAGAGGGTGTAGTGAAGATGCATATGTCGAGGGTAGAATTAATGTAAATTCATTAAGAGTGTAGTGTAGATACGTTTAGGATGACGAGGTTTACTGAGGTTGTGGTGAAGAATGCATTTGTCAAGTTTGAAAGGAATATACCTATACTAATGGTGCAGCAAAGGTGCATTTGTCGAGGGCGTAGTGAAGATGTATTTGTCAAGAGTTAAAGGAAATTAGATCTAATTAGGGGTTTGTGAGGATGTATTCTAAAGGGTGTGGTAAACATGCATTTGTTAAGGATGTAGTGAAGATGCATTTGTTAAAACAAACTTAGATTAATGATAATGTCATGAAAGTCCTTTTTGTTGAGGGCATAGTGAAGATTCGTTTATGGAGGGTGAAATGTATTTGTTTCTAAAGGGTGTAATGAAATGCATTTGTTGAGGGGGTGTCAATTTAGGTTTACCGGGGATGTAGTAAAGATACATTCAGCCTAGGTATAGTAACGAGGCATTCTTAAAGGTGGAAATAAATCTTACTGATAATGTGGTGAAATTTTTGTGGAGGGCATAGTGAAGATGCGTTTATGGAGGGTGAAATGAATTTAAGTTTCTAAAGGGTGTAATGAAATGCATTTGTTGAGGGGGTATCACTTTAGGTTTACCAGGGATGTAGTAAAGATACATTCAGCTTAGGTACAGTGCAGGGGCATTTCTAGAGGTGGAAATAGATTTAGGTTTTCTGTAGGTGCTTTTGTTGTGGGTGCTGTGAAGATTTGTTTGTGGAAACGAATTTAAGTATACTGAGGGGGAAGTGATGATGCATTGTCGAGGTTGTCATAAAAATGCTAATCTTCACTACACCCACAATAAACTTAGATTAAACTCTTCCTCGTAAAGTGGATTTTCACTACACTTAATACTCTGAATTCAGTCAGGTCTTGAGAACACATCTTCACTACACTCTCAAGAAATGCATCTTCACTACACTCTTCACAACCCTAATGTCATTGCTCTCTCGATAAACCATAATTCCTTTAAAAATACATCTACAATCTCAAGACGAAACTTTACTACATTCTTGACAAGGTAATCTTCACTACACCCTATATGAATTTAAAAAGAAACCTAAAGAAACTGCATCTTCATCACACTCTTGATAAACATAAATTCAATTTATCCTTGATAAATGCTACTTACAGAATAGCTGTATTTTAGTAATGTGAGAACGTGCTTAGTGTTCCTCATTTGTTAAAATCTTTTAATATCAACGTGGTCCTTATAATGATAGTTACTGTTAAGAAAGTCATATTAGGAATTCTGTAACTGCTTAGAAGGATTGTGTATATAATATACATCTGTATAGAATGTTGTCAACTTCACACTGATTAACTTTGTAAGGTTTTTGGTCTTAGTGTTAAGTAACTTATATAATGAATAGTATTAGGTGTGGTCAAGAATCTAATATAATATGAGTTCATTTTAGAGAGTTGGGTTGTCAAAATGACTGGAGCACTGTTAAGGTTATCACAGATGATAACTCACTAATGAAAATAAATATTTTTGAATTGTCATAATGACATAGCAGATATGTTAATAGGAATCAAAATATTGGTTTATGTAGACTAGATAACTTTATAAGTGAAAACTTGTAAATATGGTTCCCTAATCTGAGTTTGTAACTTGAGAGGCGAGGTCGTCGAGGTCGACCTTTTCCCTAATTCCTTTGCATGTCTCCTAATGCATTGGCTGCCTTGCCCATTGGCAGCTGGTATATTTTATTCTGGTTCTATCTATCTGTACTCAGCCTTGAGAACATAATTATATAAATGCGCTGGGAGGGAAGAAATAATCATACCTTTGTAATCCCTGTAGGAGCTAAGCAGGGAGAACTCATCCTCCTCGAAGGCTTAGGATGAGGTGGCTAAACGTGTGTTAATGTAAACAACATAAGAGTGAAGAGATAAGCAGTATGCTTGAAGAAAGAAATCTGGATGTTCTGGCTCTGAGTAAAAACAAGGAAAGCTCAAGAGCAAAGGGAAAGAATAGTTTGGAAATGTCTTAGGAGTAAAGTTCTGGGTTTTAGGTGGGGAGAAATAGGTAAGGGAAGTGTAAAACTACTGAAACACTTCACTCCTTGGAAAAACAACATTCATATATCAAATGTCACAGATGGGCAGCACTAAACTGTCATTTTACCCAAAATATGATTATAAATCAACATCACAAAAAAGCTAAAATAAACTACATATCAATATATGTAGCCCATCTCATACGTCTAAGTTTGTTGACACCAGTATGTTGTTATGAAGGATACATTAATAGCTATTTATGGAATACGTCTTCCTAGCTAGAGAATGAGTGTGAGCTGATATGGCATTTCTTCGTCTGTATCCTATTGCTACCTTGCTGATGCAGGGGGCAGCGATGGGAGTATAGTGAGAGAGAGAAAGAGAGAGAGAGAGAGAGATGCTATTTCATGTGTTGTGGGGTGGCGACGAAAATGGGTGAAGGCAGGAAGTATATGGTGTGGGAGGTAAGTTGCTATAAGTAGTAAATAGATTTTAAAAAGGATGTAAGGCATGTGTATGAGTAGGAAAAGAGGAAATTGATTAGTTCCTAGTGAATGTCGGTTTGCAGCAGAGGTGTATGATGTCTCCATGGTTGATTTTTTATGGATGGGGTTGTTAGGGGG
Organism: Panulirus versicolor; assembly: GCA_032361705.1. Taxonomy (NCBI): domain Eukaryota; kingdom Metazoa; phylum Arthropoda; class Malacostraca; order Decapoda; family Palinuridae; genus Panulirus; species Panulirus versicolor. The sequence goes on along the minus strand of JAUUDZ010186288.1, from coordinate 7,485 downwards.
GTGAATGAGTCTTGGAGAGAGGGGCAAGTATGCACTGTGGTGTGGATGAGAGGGCTTGGGAAGTGAGTCAGTTGTTGTTCTCTAATGATACATCGCTTGTGGCTGACTCGGGTGAGAAACTGCAGAGGCCGGTGACTGAGTTTGGTATAGTGTGTGAAAGAAGAAGGTGAGAGTAAATGTGAATAAGAGCACAGTTATTAGGTTCAGTAGGGTTGAGGGACAAGTTGATTGGGAGGTAAGTTTGAATGGAGAAAAACTGGAGGAAGTGAAGTGTTTGAGATATCTGGGAGCGGACTTAGCAGCGGATGGAACCATGGAAGCGGAAGTGAGTCATAGGGTGGGGAAGGTGGTGAAGGTTCTGGGAGCATTGAAGAGTGTGTGGAAGGTGAGAACGTTATCTCGGAGAGCAAAAATGGATATGTTTGAAAGAATAGTGGTTCAAACAATATTATATGGGTGTGAGGCATGGGCTGTAGATAGGGTTGTGTGGAGGAGGGTGAATGTGTTGGAAATGAAATGTTTGAGGACAACTTGTGGTTGAGAGAGCAGAAGAGGATGTGTTGAAATGGTTTTGTCGTATGGAGAGAATGAGTGAGGAAAGATTGACAAAGAGGATATATGTGTCAGTGGAGGAAAGAAGGAGAGGTGGGAGACCCAACTGTTGTTGGAAGGATAGAGTGAAAAAGATTTTGAGCGATCGGGGCCAGAACGTACAGGAGGGTGAAATGTGTGCAAGGAGTAGAGTGAATTGGAATGATATGGTATATCGGGGTCGACCTGCTGTTAATGGATTGAACCAGGGCATATGAAGTGTCTGGGGTAATCCATGGAAAGGTCTGTGGGACCTGGATGTGGAATGGGAACTGTGGTTTCGGTGAATTACACATGACAACTAGAGTGAGTATGAACAAATGTGGACTTTTTTGTCTGTTCCTAGTGCTACCTCGCTGGTGGAGGGGAGGGGATGATGCTATTTCATGTGTGGCAGGGTGACGATGAGAATGGATGAAGGCAGCAAGTATGAATGTGCACGTGTATATATGTATGTCTGTGAATGTATATGTATGTATATGTTGAAATGTGTATGTTTGTATATGTGCATGTATGGGCGTTTATGTATATACATGTGTATGTGGGTGGGCTGGGCCATTCCTTGTCTGTTTCCTTGCGCTACCTCACTGATGCGGAAGACAGTGATTAAGTATAATAAAAAGAAAAAGAAAAAATTTTACTTTATGAAGCCATTTTTTATCAAAAAGGCAGCAATAATGATTTGTAGTCATCAATCCTTGTGCCTGATTGGTTGTATGCATAGCAATTAGGGGTATATCATATCTTGATAATTGGATCTGATTGAGAAAAACTGATGGCATATTTAGAGTCAGTGACTAGAATATACCCAGAACAAGTCTAATATCTCAGGCACCAAATTTTATGTAACCGTGTTTTCTATATATGCACTGGGCAAGTGTGTATTGGCTGTGGGCTGGTTGTAGCCAAGCCCAGAAGACCAACATTTCTAGGGGAAGGCAGGAGTCATACCAGGCTGTGTTGCTAGTGCAAGCATGGGGTCAGCTTTTTGTGTTGCTTATCCGGCTGGATTCTTTTAAGGAGGTGTGGCATGAGTGGTGACATACTGCTGTTGCATTAATACCTTACAGTTTTTGTCCATCATTTCTTTGTACTTTTATAGCATAAGTATGTTAATTTCATAATTATACCATGCTTAATTATATCCCTGAAATTTTCATTATAGGACATCAGGTATATATCTCAAGGGTCACTGTCCATAGCCACCCCCTTTTCCTTGCTGACTATGGGGTCCTCCAGGAATGAAATACTAGTGGTTGGAAAGTGACTTCTCTATGTGTCACTTTTTCCAGGGGGTGTATGATATATGATATTCTCAGTATCCATGCTAGTATGTGTGAGGATAAGATCTAAGAATGGCAAGGGGCTTCTGTACGTGATCACTTCTTCCAGTTGGTGTATGATATATAATATTCTCAGTATCCATGCTAGTATGTGTGAGGATAAGATCTAAGAATGGCAAGGGGCTTCTGTACATGATCACTTTTTCCAGTTGGTGTATGATTTATAATGTTCTCAATATCCATGCTAGTATGTGTGAGGATAAGATCTAAGAATGATGGTGTATCAGTCCCACTCATCCTAGTATGTTCCTCTGCATGGTATAGGAAATATTTCTGTATACAGTCTTATAACTTGTGTCACCATGATTCCCTGTGACAGTGAGAATCCAGATTCCCCTGTCTCTCTCTTTTTGATTGAAGTCCCCCATTAGCAGCACTTCACCATTTCCAAGAAGTGTGTTTCACTGCTTCATGTACCATCCAGATTGTTCCTTCATTGTTATCTTTTTATATTTGTCCTGGATTGTTTCAGTTCTTTAGAGGATCTTCTATTAACACCACTATGCTGTTCTACCTTATAGTTAATCTTACATTATATGTTGTCTGAATGGGTCAGTATCTCTCTTTATGGTTGAAATCCCCCACTATCAGTTCTTCAACATTCTCTATTGGAAACAAAAAATATAGAACTATAAAGCTTTTCTTTAACTTATTAAGATATCTTTGCATCACCTACATGTGGATTGCTGGTATTCTATCCAGAGATATACAGTCTCTCCTCACAAATAACACTTGACAACACTTAACTTGCACAAGTCTAGATTTTCCTGTGGTGAGTGTTTGTGCTAGCCCTGCCTTTTGGCAAAATGGTAGGAGTAGTAGATAGAAGTAGTAGGTAGAAACGTTAGATAGGAACTTTACGTAGAAACTTTATTTAGAAATAGTGGTTAGGGGCATTAGCACGGAGCATTAGGTAGGAGTAAGTTGTAACATTAAGTAGACACTTTAGGTGGAAGTAGTTGTTAGGACCCTCTGAAAACACTATACTTGAGTTGCTCTCTGCTAGTGGCATTTTAAGGGTTAGGCATTAAAGGCTAAGAAGTGGCACTGGAGTTCATCCAACAATAACGGCCATTTATCAGTTATGGAGACTCCTTTGTGGAGTCTTCTTTGCCTTGGCCACCCCCTTAAGGGAGTTCCCCGAGGGAATGAATTTCAGATAGATAGATAGACAGACAGAAACTAATAAAACATTAAATGGCAGTGGCATTGTAAAAAAAAAGTGGTGAAAAATAGTTATTTATTCATGACAACATAGCACAAGAACTATTCATTATAAGGACTCAGTATTGGAGGTATCAAGTCTCCACACCACAGGCTTTCTACTGACAGATGGAGAGCTTCCCTGCAATACCATAATCTGTTGGCCATTTATTATTTAGGTCATATATCTCCCACACTACTATCTGTCAATATCTCTGATGCCTGTTCCCTTCATGAACTCCCTCAAGAGGGTGGCCATGGCAATTGAGTCTCCATAACTAGTGAACTCTTAGCCTTGCCAAACTACCACTATCCAAAGGTCTATAAGACCCAAACACCATAAATTCAAAGAAGAAATAGGAGCGCTGAGTGTTGCATCTGCCCTTGGCAATATCTGAGTAAGATTTAAAGGTAATGGGACCTACATACAGGTACACCACCGATTTTCCGGCACTCTTGGTTCCAAAGCCTTGCCAGATCAACCAATTTGCCTGACCAACCGTGGTCACGTAATGATAATTCATCAACACACCTCTAACCCACTAATTATACATCTCCCATGTGTCGAAAGTATACCATGGACTGTTAGAAATTTGAATTAAACAAATGTTGAATGTAAATTGAATAAATAAATGAAATACTGGTACTTGTACGATAGTACATTAGTGAAACAAGATGATCATGCTACCTGACAAGTCCACTCCATCACTCCAACTTTGCCGAAACCATTTTATCATCACTCGATTGTGCTCAGTACTCTTACCATCTTTCATAGTTTTTCTAATTGTCATTTGCCTCTTGGAATTGCTGTCTGCATAGAATTTCAATATCTTCTCCCTTTGCTTCTTTATATCATAAACAGTTGATGAACCAATACTGTAGATGTCACAGAGCTCATGCACCGAAACACCATGGTCCATTTTTTCAACAGTTGTACTTTAATCTTGGATTAATATGGACTGGTGTGTATGTTTGTTTGACACCATTACTGACACTCTCATATGTCTTAGAAGCCATAGCTAGGGTTGAGTTTAAGCAAAATTAGCTAAGACTCTCACAGAATTGCTGTATCAACACCAACAAATGCAGTATAAAGAATGTAAATAAGCATGCCCTACACACAGTGCCATCTGTGGCCGCCCAGTAAGCTAGTCTGGTGGCCACGGTATTTTCAAGTTCCCTCACTTAATTTTGTCTGGGCTAAAGGAGGTGCTGAATCATCAGATGCCGGAAATTCAGTGGTTTACCTTTGGTTGTACACATAAGGGAACTCCTCAGAACAAATGAAATTTAAGAAGCACAGGATCTGGCAGACCCAAGGATAGTGTTCCAGGGTAAATTGGGCTAATCCTCTCCCTTTCTTTTTCTTCTCTTTCCATACTTGCTAACATATACTTCTCTGGGCAGAACAGGTAAGGACCTATCTCTTTGGTAAGCTTAGTTTCCATGACTCTGACACTAGTAGGTACACTTTCTCTTTATATGATCTTTGAATTCCAGTTCTTTACTACTAACTCTTAATCCATTAACATTTGAATACAATAAGCAGTGCACAGAGGCAGTGAACAGAGCAAGTACAATTCATGGATTCATAGGTAGGACCTTCAAATTTAAGTCCAGGGAAATCATCCTTACTGTTTACATTTCATTGGTTCATCCCCATCTTGAATATTGTTTTCTATTTTGGTCTCCCTACCTGAAAACAGAAAGAATGGAGAGAGTGCATCATTGAGCTGTCAAGATGATTCCTGAGCTGAGAAACAAATCCTATGAGAGCAGATTAAACTGCTTGAATCTGTTTAGCTTGGAAGAGAGAAGACTAAGTGGTGATCTAATACAAGTATTCAAAATTATCAAAGGATTTGATAATCTTGATCTATCAAGATTTTACTTACAGTAATGAGTGCAAACTTGTGGGCAGATGACTTACCATGAATAAGGTGAAGTACTTTTTCTTTAACGAGATTGTTTACATTTGGAATGATTTGCCAGTTAGAGTGGTTAAAAGCAGAACTTTAGATAAGTTTAAGTAGGGAATTGACAAATATTTCACTTCAAGCTGATGACTTACATTATTTGCACCTCCTTAAGTCACACTGACAATTTGCAAGTTACTCTCTTTGAATTATCTGCATACCCTTGAAATTTGCCACTCTAACCTGTGCGTTTCTGATATCTTCAGCTATCACAAACAGTCTCAAAAGGACCCAATGGTCTGTTGCCGTTTGAGTTTGAATTCCTTTGTATCTCTTTTGGTTGGATGTTACTATCTCTTAACGCTTATACTTTCTCTGCAGTGCTAACAGAGTTACTCTCTGCTTTTGTTACTAGTGGCATCTCCAGTTTTTGTCTTCTGAATTGGTTTGATGTGTGATGTCCAGAGCATAGATGGGAAAGTATAACTCATATATCTGATGAGTATGGTTTCAGATTGATATTTGCCTGGTTGGATGGTGCTTAAAACTGAAGTGAGACTTAGGGGTGAATAGTGCCTGTTGGGTCGTTTCAGTGTTCATGTGTTTTGTTGGTGTTTAGATTGCTGGTAATGTGGGAGATCTGCGAGTAGAGGTTGGTGGTATATTTGGCAAGGGCAGGGTTTTTATTTCAATTAGAGGGTTGTTTTTTGGTTATGGGGTGTTTGGGTGGAAGGTTTTCAGTACTGCTGCAAAGAATTGAGTGCTGAGCATCTTGAGACAGGACTTTATTGCAAGGATCTTTGTTTCACTAAGTTGGTGTTGAGTGTTTGTAGTAGCTAGGCAGCCAGTGGTCATTCTGAGTGTTTCATAATGTGTGGTTTAGTGCTTAGTTATATTTGGTTTTGAAAGGGTGGAATATGTAGCAGGGCAGGCATAGTTTTATGTGGAGTGGATTGATTATTTGTAGAGGATGCTAAGGGATTCATTTTCTTGTCGAAATCTAGTGCCAGCTAGTGTTCTGAGGAAATTTGGCATGTGTAGTGCTTTTTTTTTTTATAATGTTCTTGGTATGAGGAATGAATATCATACGTGATGCTTAGAATTTTTCCTTTTTTTTTTGCTCAGTTGGAGTGATTCTCCTTTGTAGATGAATGGAGGGTGTGAGCTGGATTTGTTCCTGTGTGGGGTTAAATGACTGATTGAAGACTATGGTGAGATGCAGTTATTCTGTCCTGGGTGAGTCATTGTGTAATATATTGATAAATGTTTGTTGATGCTGCTGTGGTGTCTAGGTGTTGAAATCTGATTAAATGTATGAGAAAACCTTCATATTGTGCTTTGAGGAAGGCTGAAGGAACTTCTTGAGGAACTCCAATGTAGGGTTTAAGGGTTTTAGAGGTGAACCCAGTGTGATTGACTCTGGCGTGGTAGCCACTCAGCGTTTGTCAGTGTTGTAGAGAGTGGTGTTAAAGATATTTTGTTTGAGGATGTGGTAGGAATAGAATCATATGCTTTGTTGATATCTGTTTCCATTATTTTGTGCAGGATGGGGGTTCTAATGAGATGAAGATATCTGTAATGTGTAAAGTGACTATGTAGGTAGTATGGTGTTGTAGTGGTTGGGGCTGAAGTTATGTTGTTTGGATGAGAATGGGATATTTGCTTTCCTCTTCCTCTTCCTCTGTTGTAGATCAGTTTTTCACAGGATGGATAGTGAGGATAGAAGTGATATGAGTCGAGGAGGAAGGTGAGTTAGGTGGCTTAAGATTGGTGCCATGTTGGTAAGTTTCCAGATGTTAGGCCTATATGAAATATATGAAATGATAATATTCATTTTTTTGTTTATCAAAATATATCCATCTTGATTTAAGGGAACATGAATATACATGCGATGAAGGTTTCATTCTATCCATTGTCCATGTTTGAGAGATGTCTTCTTTCCCCCTTTGCTTTCTGACAGAACCTTATTTCTTTTCATATATTATTCCCACTGTTAGCAAGTGTGACATTATCTTTTATTTGAAAGGCAAAACATTATGCAGAACACTTTCTCCCCTATCCCTGGGGATAGGAGAGAAAGAATACTTCCCAAGCATTCCCTGTGTGTTGTAGAAGGCGACTAAAGGGGATGGGAATGGGGGGCTAGAAAGCCTCCCCTCCTTGTATTTTAACTTTCGGAAAGGGGAAACAGAAGGAGTCATGTGGGGAGTGCTCATCCTCCTCGAAGGCTCAGATTGAGATGTCTAAATGTGTGTGGATGTAAGCAAGATGAGAAAAAAGGGGAGATAGATTGTATGTTTGAGGAAAGGAACCTGGGTGTTTTGGCTGTGAGTGAAACACAGCTCAAGGGTAAACGGGAAGAGTGGTTTGGGAATGTCTTGGGAGTAAAGTCAGGGGTTGGTGAGAGGACAAGAGCAAAGGAAGGAGTAGCA
>JAUUDZ010186177.1:0-18077 GCA_032361705.1 Panulirus versicolor | reverse complement strand
GCTTAAGGTCTGTATCCCAGTGCCAGGCTTAACGACTGTATTCCAGTGCTAGGCTTAAGGACTGTATCTCGGTGCCACGATTGAGGACTGTATCCCGGTGCTAGGCTTTAAAACTGTATCTCTGTGACAGGGTGAGGACTGTATCCCTGTGCCAGGCTTGAGAACTGTATCCCGGTGCTAGGCTTGAGCCCTGTATCCCGGTGTTAGCCTTGAGGACTGTATCTCGTTCCTAGGCTTAAGAACTGCATTCTTGTGCCAGGCTTGAAGACTGTATCCCGGTGCTACGCTTCAAGACTGTATCCCGGTGCCAGCCTTGAGGACTGTATCTCGTTCCTAGGCTTGAGAACTACATTTTTGTGGCAGGCTTAAAGACTGCATCCCGGTGTTACGCTTCAGGACTGTATATCGGTGCCAGGCTTAAGGACTGTATCCAAGGGGTAGGCTTGAGAGCTGTATCCTGGTGCTCCGCTTAAGGATTGTATCCCTTTGCCAGTCTTGAGGACTGTATCTCCATGCTATGCAGGAGGACTGTATCCCAGTGATAGGCTTGAGGACTGTATCCCGGTGCCAGGTTTGTTGACTGTATCCCGGTGCTACGCTTAAGGTCTGTATCCCAGTGCCAGGCTTAACGACTGTATTCCAGTGCTAGGCTTAAGGACTGTATCTCGGTGCCATGATTGAGGACTGTATCCCGGTGCTAGGCTTTAAAACTGTATCTCTGTGCCAGGGTGAGGACTGTATCCCTGTGCCAGGCTTGAGAACTGTATCTCGGTGCTAGGCTTGAGCCCTGTATCCCGGTGCTAGCCTTGAGGACTGTATCTCGTTCCTAGGCTTGAGGACTGTATCCCGGTGCTACGCATCAGGACTGTATTCCGGTGCCAGGCTTAAGGACTGTATCCAAGGGGTAGCTTGAGAGCTGTATCCTGTTCCTAGGCTTGAGAGCTGTATCCTGGTGCTAGGCTTAAGGACTGTATCCCTTTGCCAGTCTTGAGAACTGTATCTCGATTATATGCAGGAGGACTTATCCCAGTGATAGGCTTGAGGACTGTATCCCAGTACCAAGCTTGAGCACTCTATCCCGGTGCTTGGATTGAGGACTGTATCCTGGTGCTACACTTGAGGACTGTTTCCCTGTGCCAGGCTTGAGGACTGTATCCCAGTGCTAGGCTTGATAACTGTATCCTGGCGCTAGGCTTGAGGACTGTATCCCGGTGCAAGGCTTGAGGAACTGTATCCCGGTACCATTCTTGAATGCTGTATCCCGATGCTAGGCTTCAGGAATGTATCCCAGTGCCAGGCTTGAGGACTGTATCCCAATGCTAGGCTTGAGGACTGTATCCCGGTGCCAAGCTTGAGGACTGTATCCCGGTGCTACGCTTGAGGACTGTATCATATTGCCATGCCTGAGGACTGTATCCCGGTGATGGGTTTGAAGACTGTATAACGGTGCCAGGCTTGAGGACTGTATCCCGGTGATAGGCTTGAGGACTGTATTCTGGTGCTAGATTTGAGGATTGTATCCCATTCCTAGACTTTAGGACTATATCTTCGTACAAGGCATGAGGGCTGTATCCCGGTGCCAGGCTTGAGGACTGTATCCCAGTGCTAGGCTTCAGGATTGTATCCCGGTGCCAAGCTTGAGGACTGTATCCCGGAGATAGGCTTGAGGACTATATCCCGCTGCCAAGCTTGAGGAGTGTATCCCGGTACTAGGCTTGAGAACTGTATCCCTGTACCAGGCTTGAAGATTGTACCCGGTACTAGGCTTAAGGACTGTATCTCGGTGCCGGGCTTGAGGACTGTATCCCGGTGCTAGGCTTGAGGACTGTATCCCGGTTCCAAGCTTTAGGAGACCATCTCGGTGCTAGGCTTGAGAACTGTATCTCGGTGCCAGGTTTGATGACGGCATTCGGGTGCCAGACTTGAGGAATGTATCCCGGTGCTCTGATTGAGGACTGTATCCTGGTGCCAGGCTTGTAGATTGTATCCCAGTGCTAGGCTTGAAAATTGCATCCCTGTGCCAGGCTTGAGGACCATATCCCGGTGATAGGCTTGAAAACTGTATCCCAGCGCTAGGATTGAGGACTGTATCCCTGTGCTACTGTTGAGCAATGTATCCCGATGACAGGCTTAAGGGCTGTATCCCAGTTCTAGGCTTAAGGACTCTATCCTGGTGTTAGGCTTGAGGGCTGTATCCCGATGCTAGGCTTTAGGACTGTATCCTGGTGCCAGGTTGAGGACTATATCCCGGTGCTAGGCTTCAGGACTGTATCCCGGTTCAAGGCTTGAGGACTGCATCCCCTTGCCAGTCTTGAGGACTGCATTCCAGTACTAGGCTTTAGGACTTTATCCCGGTGTCAGTCTTGAGGACTATATCCTGGTGCTAAGATTGAAGACTATATCCCGGTGCTATGTTTCAGGACTGTATCCCGGTGCCAGACTTTAGAACTGTATCCTGGTGCGAGGCCGGAGGACTGCATCCCGGTGCCAGACTTGAGGACTGTATCCCGGTCCTAGGCTTGAGGACTGTATCCCATTGCCAGGCTTGAGGACTGTATCCAGGTGCTAGGCTTCAGGACTATATCCCGGTGCCAGTCTTGAGGAATGTGTCCTGGTGCTAAGCTTCAGGACTGTATCCCAGTGCTATGCTTAGGAGTGAATCCCCGTGCCAGGCTTAAGGACTGTATCCCAGGGTAGGTTTGGGAACTGTATCCTGGTGCTAGACTTGAGAGCTCTACCCCGGTGTTAGGCTTAAGGACTGCATCCCAGTGCCAGGCTTGAGGACTGTATCGTGGTGCTATGCAGGACTGTATTCCGGTGTTAGGAGTGAGGACTGTATCCCAGTGATAGGCTTGAGGACTGTATCCTAGTGCTAAGGTTGATGAGTGTATCCCGGCGCTAGACTGGAGGACTGTATCGAAGTGCTAGGTTTTAGGACTGTACCCCGGTGCTAGACTTGAGAACTGTATCCTGCTGCCAGGCTTAAGGACTGTATCCCGAAGCTAGGCTTGAGGACTGCATCGGAAGCTAGGCTTAAGGACTGTATTTTGGTACCAGGCTTGAGGACTTCATTCCGATTCTAGGCTTGAGGAATGTATCCCGGTTATAGATTTGAGGACTGTATCCCAGTGCCAGGTTTGAGGACTGTATCCCGGTGCTAGGCTTCAAAATTGTATTCCTGTGCCAGGGTCCAGGACTATATCCCTGTGCCAGGCTTGCAGACTGTATCCCGGTGCTAGGTTTGAGGTCTATATCCCCCAGCCCGGATTGAGGAATGTATCCCGGTGCTAAGCTTTAGGGCTGTATCCAGGTGCTACGCTTGAAGACTGAATCCTGGTTCCAGGCTTAAGGACTGTATCCTACGGGTAGGCTTGAAACTGTATCGTGGTGCTAGGCTTGAGAGCTGTATACCGCTGCTAGGCTTAAGGACTGTATCCCGGCGCCAGGTTTGAGGACTCTATCCCGTTGTTATGCAGGAGGACTGTGTCCCGTTGCTAGGAGTGAGGACTGTATCCCAGTGATAGGCTTGAGGGCTGTATCCCGGTGCCAAGCTTGAGGACTGTACCGGCGCTAGGCTTGAGGACTGTATCCCGGTGCTAGGCTTAAGGACTGTATCACGGTGCTAGGCTTGAGGACTCTTCCTTGATACCTGGTTCGAGGACTATATCCCGGTGCCAGGCTTGAGGATTGTATCCCGATGCTAGGCTTGAGAACTGTAACCCGGTGCAAGGCTTGAGGACTGTATCTTGGTACTATGCTTGAGGGCTGTATCCCGGTACTATGCTCGAGGACTGTACCCCGGTGCCAGGCTTGAGGACTGTATCCCAGTTCTTTGCTTGAGGACTGTATCCCAGTTCTTTGCTTGAGGACTGTATCCCGGTGCTAGGTTTGAGGACTGTATCCCAGCGCCAGACTTGAAGACTTCACCCCGGTGCCAGGCTTGAAGACTGTATCCCAGTTCTATGCTTCACGACTGTATTCCGGGGCTAGGCTTGAGGACTGTATTCAGGTGCTAGGATTGAGGACTGTATCCCGGTGCCAGGCTTAAGGACTGTATCCCAGTATTAGGCTTGAGGACTATATCCCGGTGTTAGGTTTGAGGACTGTATCCCAGTGCTAGGCTTGAGGGCTGTACCCCGGTGCCAGGCTTGAGGACTGTATCCCAGTTCTATGCTTGCGGACTGTATTCGGAGCTAGGCTTCAGGACTGTATCCCGTTGCTAGGCTCGAGTACTCTATCCCGGTGCCTGACTTGAGGACTTTCTCACGGTGCTAGGCTTGAAAGCTGTATCCCGGTTCTAGGATTGAGGACTGTATCCCCGTTATAGGATTGAGGACTGTATCCTGGCGTTAGGCTTGAGGTTTGTATCCCGTTGCCAGGCTTGAGGACTGTATCCCGGTGGTAGGATGGAGGACTGTGTTCGATGCTAGGCTTGAGTACTGTATTTGGTGCTAGGCTTGAGGACTGTATCCTGGTGCAAGGCTTTAGAAGAGTATCCAGGTGCTAAGTTTCAGGACTGTATTAGGTGCTAGGCTTGAGAAATGTATCCCTGTGCCTGGCTTGATGACTGTAGAGAGTATCCTGGTTCTAGGCTTGAGGACTTTATCCCGGTGCCAGGTTTCAGGATTGAATCCTCATACTAGGATTGAGGACTGTATTCCGGTGCCGGGTTTGAGGACTGTATCCCGGTGCTAGGTTTGATGGCTGCATCCCGGTGCTAAGCTTGAGGACTGTATCTCGGTGCTAGGATTCAGGACTATATCCCGGTGCTAGGCTTGAGGACTCTATCCCGGTGCCGGGTTTGAGGACGATAACCCGATGCCAGGATAAGGACTGTATCCCGGTAAAAAAGCATGAAGTATGTATACCAGTGCTGGGCTTAAGGACTGTATCACAGAGCAAGGCTTGAGGACTGTAACCCGGTGCAAGGCTTGAGGACTACTGTATCAGGGTGCTAGGCTTGAGAACTGTGTCCCTCTGGCAGGCTTGATGAATGTATCCCGGTGTTAAGCTTGAGGACTGTATCCCGGTGCTAGGCTTCAGGACTGTATCCCAGTGCCAGTCTTCAGGACTGTATCCAAGTGCTAAGCTTCAGGACTGTATTCCCGGGCTACGTTTGGGGACTGTATACCAGTGCTAATCTTGTGGACTGTATCCCGGTACTATGCTTGAGGATTGTATCCCAGTGCTAGGCTTGATTATTGTATCCCGGTGCTAGGCTTGAGGACTGTATCCCGGTGCCAGGCTTGAGGACTGTATCCCGGTGCTAGTTCTTGAGGACTGCATCCAGTGCTAGGCTTGAGAACTGTATCCCGCTGCCAGGCTTGAGGACTGTATCCCCGACCTAGGCTTGAGAACTGTATCCTGGTACCAGGTTGAGGACTATATCCCGGTGCTAGGCTTGAGGACTGTATCCCGGTTCTAGGCTTGAGGACTGTATCTCGGTGTTAGTCTTGAGGACTGTATCCCGGTACTAGGCTTCAGGACTTTATCCCTGTGCCAGGCTTGAGGACTATATTCTGGTGCTAGGATTGATGACTATATCCCGGTGCTAGGTTTCAGGACTGTATCCCAATGCCAGACTTTAAGACTGTATCCTGGTGCGAGGCTGGAGGACTGTATCCTGGTGCCGGGCTTGAGGACTGTATCTCGGTGCTAGGCTTGAGGACTGTATCCCGTTGCTATGCTGAGGACTTTCTCCAGGTGCTAGGCTTGAGGACTACACCCCGGTGCCAGGCTTCAGGTCTGTATTCCTGCGCTAGGCTTGAGGAATGTATCCCGATGCTATGCTTGAGGACTGTATCCCGGTGCCGAGCTTGTAGACTGTATCCCAGTGCTAGGCTTGAAAACTGCATTCCTGTGCCAGGCTTGAAGACTATATCCCGGTGATAGGCTTGAAGACTGTATCCCAGTGCGAGGATTGAGGACTGTATTCCTGTGCTACTGTTGAGGAATGTAACCCAATGACAGGCTTAAGGACTGTATCCCAGTGCTAGGCTTAAGGACTGTATCTTGGTGTTAGGCTTGAGGGCTGTATCCCGATGCTAGGCTTGAGGACTGTATCCTTGTGCCAGGTTGAGGACTATATCCCGGTGCTAGGCTTCAGGACTGTATCCCGCTTCTAGGCTTGTGGACTGCATCCCCTTGCCAGTCTTGAGGACTGCATCCTGGTACTAGGCTTCAGGACTTTATCCCAGTGCCAGGTTTGAGGACTATATCCTGGTGCTAAGATTGAAGACTATATCCCGGTGCTAGGTTTTATGACTGTATCCTGGTTCCAGACTTTAGAACTGTATCCTGGTGTGAGTTGGAGGACGGTATCCCGGTGCCAGACTTGAGGACTGTTTCCCGGTGCTAGGCTTAAGAATTGTATCCCATTGCCAGGCTTGAGGACTGTATCCAGGTGCTAGGCTTGAGGACTATATCCCGCTGCCAGTCTTGAGGAATGTGTCCAGTGCTAGGCTTCAGGACTGTATCCCGGTGCTACAGTTAGGAGTGAATCCCTGTGCCAGGCTTAAGGACTGTATCCCAGGGTAGGTTTGGGAACTGTATCCTGGTGCTAGACTTGAGACATGTATCCCGGTGCTAGGCTTAAGGACTGTATCCCAGTGCCAGGCTTGAGGATTGCATCGTGGTGCTATGCAGGACTGTATCCTGGTGCTAGGAGTGAGGACTGTATCCCAGTGATAGGCTTGAGGACTGTATCCCAGTGCCAAGGTTGATGACTCTATCCCAGCGCTAGGCTTGAGGACTGTATCCAGGTGCTAGGTTTTAGGGCTGTATCCCAGTGCTAGGCATGAGAACTGCATTCCGCTGCTAGGCTTGAGGACTGTAACCGGAGCTAGGCTTGAGTACTGCAACCTGAGGCTAGACTTAAGAACTGCATTTTGGTACCAGGCTTGAGGACTTCATTCCGATTCTAGGCTTGAGGAATGTATCCCGGTTATAGATTTGAGGATTGTATCCCGGTGCCAGGCTTGAGGACTGTATGCCGGCGCTAGGCTTGAATATTGTATCCCTGTGCCAGGCTTGCAGACTGTATCCCGGTGCTAGGTTTGAGGACTATATCCCGGTGCCCGGATTTAGGAATGTATCCCGGTGCTAGGCTTTAGGGCTGTATCTAGGTGGTACGCTTGAAGACTGAATCCTGGTGCCAGGCTTAAGGACTGTATCCCAGGGGTAGGCTTGAAAACTGTAAATGGTGCTAGGCTTTAGAGCTGCATGCCGCTACTAGGCTTAAGGAGTGTATCCCCGCGCCAGGCTTGAGGACTCTATCCCGTTGCTATGCAGGAGGACTGTATCCCGGTGCTAGGAGTGAGAACTGTATCCCAGTGATAGACTTGAGGATTGTATCCCGGTGCCAAGCTTGAGGACTGTACCGGCGCTAGGCTTGAGGACTGTATGCCGGTGCCAGGTTTGAAGACTATATCCCTATGCTAGGCTTGACAACTGTATCCTTAGGCCAGGCTTGAAGACTGTGTCTCGGTGCTAGGACTGAGGACTGTATCCCGTTGCCAGGATTGACGATTGTATCCCGGTGCCAGGCTTGACAACTGTATGCCTGGGCCAGGCTTGAAGACTGTGTCTCAGTGCTAGGACTGAGGATTGTATCACGTTGCCAGGATTGACGATTGTATCCCGGTGCCAGGCTTGAGGACTATATCCCAGTGCTAAGCTAGAGAACTGAATCCCGGTGCTAGGCTTGAGTTCTGCATCCCAGTGCTAGGCATGAGGACTGTATCCTGGTGCAAGGCTTGGGAAATGTATAATGGTGTTAGGCTTGAAGACTGTATCCCGATGCAAGTCATGAGAACTGTATCCCGGAGCCAGTCTTGAGGACTGTATCCCAGTGCTAGGCTTAAGGACTGTATCCCGGTGCCAGGTTTGAGGACTGTATGCCGGTGCCATGTTTGAAGACTATATCCCTATGCTAGGCTTGACAACTGTATCCCTGGGCCAAGCTTGAGGACTGTATCTCGGTGCTAGGATTGAGGATTGTATCCCGTTGCCAGGATTGACGACTGTATCCCGGTGCCAGGCTTGAGGACTGTATCCCAGTGCTAGGCTAGAAAACCGAACCGGTGCTAGGCTTGAGTTCTGTATCCCAGTGCTAGGCATGAGGACCGTATCCTGGTGCAAGGCTTGAGAACTGTATAACGGTGTTAGGCTTGAAGACTGTATCCCAATGCAAGGCATGAGAAGTATATCCCAGTGCCAGTCTTAAGGACTGTATCCCAGTGCTAGGCTTAAGGACTGTATCTCGGTGCCAGGTTTGAGGACTGTATCCCAATGCTAGGCTTTAGGACCTTAACTCGGTGCCAAGCTTGAGGACTGTATTTCGGTGCTACGCTCGAGGACTTTATCCCGGTACCAGGCTTGAGAACTGTATAACGGTTCTAGGCTTGAAGACCGTATCCCGGTGCAAAGCTTGAGAAATGTATCCCTGTGCCAGTCTTGAGGACTGTACCCCGGTGCTAGGCTTAAGGACTGTATCAGGGTCCCAGGCTTGAGGGCTGTATCCCGTTGCTACGCTTGAGGACTGTATCCGGTACAACGCTTGAGGGCTGTATCCCAGTGCTAGGTTTGAGCACTGTATCCCGGTGCCAGGCGTGAGGACGGTATCCCGGTGCCAGGCGTGAGGACAGTATTCCGGTGCTAGGCTTAAGGACTGTATCCCGGTGTTAACCTTGAGGACTGTGTCCAGTTGCTTCGCTTGAGGACTGTATCCCGGTACAACGCTTGAGGACTGTATCTCGGTGCTACGTTTGAGGACTGTATCTCCACTGCTAGGCTTGAGGACTATATCTTGGTACAAGGAAAGAGGAATGTATCCTGTGGCTATTTTTGAGGACTGTATCCCGGAGCTAGGCCTGCGGACAGTATCCCGGTGCCAGGCGTGAGGACGGTATCCCGGTGCCAGGCGTGAGGACTGTATCCTGGTGCTAGGCTCAAAGACTGTATCCCGGTGTTAACCTTGAGGACTGTATCCCGGTGCTATGCTTGAGGACTATATCCCGGTTCAAAGCTTTATGTCTGTATTCCGATGCTAGGCTTGAGGACTGTATCCCGGTCCTAGGCTTGAACACTCTATCCCGGTACTACGCTCGAGGACTGAATCCCAGTGTCAAGCTTAAGAACTGTATCCCAAGGGTAGGCTTAAGAAATGTATCCCGGTGCTAGGACTGTATCCCGGTTCAAAGCTTTATGTCTGTATCCCGGTGCTAGGCTTAAGGACTGTATCCCGGTGCTAGGCTTAAAGACTAAATCCCGGTGCTAGGCATGAGGACTGTATCCCGGTGCTAGGCTTCAAGACTAAATCCCGGGGCTAGGCTTGAGGACTGTATCCCGGTGCTAAGCTTGAAGACTGTATCCCGGTACTACGCTTGAGGACTGAATCCCGGTGTCAGGCTTAGCAACTGTATCCCAAGGGTAGGCTTAAGAACTGTATCCGGTGCTAGGCTTAAGGACCGTATCCTAGTTCCAGGCTTGAGGACTGTATCGTGGTATATGCAGGACTGAATCCCAGTGCTAGGCTTGAGGACTATATCCCAGTGATACACTTGAGGACTGCATCCTGGTGCAACGCTTGATGACTGTATCCCGGCGCTAGGCTTGAGGGCTGTATCCCGGTGCCAGGTTTGAGGATTGTATCCCGGTGCTAGTCTTGAGAACTGTATCCCGCTGCCAGGCTTGAGGACTGTATCCCGGAGCTAGGCTCGAGGACTGCATCCGAGGCTAAGCTTGAGGACTGTATTTTGGTACCAGGCTTGAGGACTGTATTCCGGTTCTAGGCTTGAGAACAGTGTCCCGGTTGTAGGCTTGAGGACTGTATCCCGGTGCCAGGCTTGAGGACTGTATCCCAGTTCTAGGCTTGAAAACTATCCCTGTGCCAGGATTGAGGACTATATCCGGTGCCAGGCTTGCAGACTGTATCACGATGCTAGGCCTGAGGCCTATATCTCGGTGCTAGGCTTGAGGACTGTATCTCAGTGAGAGGTTTGAGGGCTGTATCCCGGTGCTACGCTTGAAGACTGAATCCCGGTGCCAGGATTAAGGACTGTATCCCAGGGGTAGGCTTAAGAACTGTATGCTTGTGCTAGGCTTGAGAGCTGTATGCCGCTGCTAGGCTTAAGGACTGTATCCCAGTGCCAGGCTTGGGGACTGTATTCCGGTGCTATGCAGGAGGACTGTATCTCGGTGCTAGTCTTGAGGATTGTATCGTAGTGATAGGCTTGAGGACTGTATCCCGGTGCCAGGCTTGAGGACTGTATCCCGGAGCTAGGCTTGAGGATTGTATCCCGGTGCCAGGTTTGAGGTCTGTATCCCTATGCTAGGCTTGAAAACTGTATCCCTGGGCCAGGCATGAGGACTGTACCTCAGTGCTAGGATTGAGGACTGTATCCCGTTGCCAGGCTTGAGGACTGTATCCCGGTGCCAGGCTTGAGGACTGTATCCCAATTCGAGGCTTGAGAACTGTGTCCCGGTTCTAGGCTTGAGGAATGTATCCCGGTTTTAGGCTTGAGATCTGTATCCCGGTCCCAGGCTTCAGGACTGTTTCCCGGTGCTAGGCTTTAAAACTGTATCCCTGTGCCAGGATTAAGGACTATATCCCGGTGCCAGGCTTGCAGACTGTATCCCGGTGCTAGGTCTGAGGACTATATCCCGATGCCCGGATTGAGGAATGTATCCCGGTCCTAGGCTTGAGGGCTGTATCCCAGTGCTACGCTTGAAGACTGAATCCCGTTCCCATGCTTATGGACTGTATCCCAGGCGTAGGCTTGAAAACTTTATCTTGGTGCTAGACTTGAGAGCTGTATGCTGCTGCTAGGCTTAAGGACTGTATCACGGCGCCAGGCTTGAGGACTGTATCCCGTTGCTATGCAGGAGGACTGTATCCCGGTGCTTGGAGCGAGGACGGTATCCCAGTGATAGGTTTGATAACTGTATCCCGGTGCCAAGCTTGAGGACTTATCCCGGCGCTAGGCTTGAGGACTGTATGCCGGTGCCAGGTTTGAGGAATACATCCCTATGCTAGGCTTGACAACTGTATCCCTGGGCCAGGATTTAGGACTGTATCTCGATGCTAGAATTGAGGACTGTATCCCGTTGCCAGGATTGAGGACTGTATCCCAGTGCTAGGCTTGAGAACGGAATCCTGGTGCTAGGCTTGAGTTCTGTATCCCAGTGCTAGGCTTCAGGACTGTATCCTGGTGCAAGGCTTCAGAACTGTATAACGGTGCTAGTCTTGAAGACTGTATCCCGATGCAAGGCTTCAGAAGTGTATCCCGATGCGTCTTGAGGACTGTAAACCCGGTGCTAGGCTTAAGGACTGTATCCCGGAGCCAGGCTTATGGACTGTATCCCAGAGCTAGGCTTGAGGACTGTATCTCGTTGCCATGCTTGAGGACTGTGTCCCGGTGCTACGCTTGAGGACTGTATCCCGGTACCAGGCTTAAGGACTGTATCTCGATGCAAGGCTTGAGAACTGTATAACAGTGCTAGGCTTAAAGTCTGTATCCTGGTGCAATGCTGGAGAACTGTATCCCGGTGCCAGTCTTGAGGACTGTATCCCGGTGCTAGGCTTAAGGACTGTATTCCGGTCCCAGGCTTGAGGACTGTATCCAGTTCTAGGCTTGAGGACTGTATCTCGGTGCCAAGCTTGAGGACTGCATACAGGTGCTACGCTTGAGGACTGTATCCCAGTACCACGCTTGAGGACTGTATCCCGGTGCTAGGTTTGAGGACTGTATCAAACTGCTAGGCTTGAGGACTATATCTTGGTACTAGGCATCAGGAATGTATCCCGGGGCTAGGCTTCAGGCCTGTATCCCGGAGCTAGGCCAGAGAACAGTATCCCGGTTCCAGGCTTGAGGACTATTTCCCGGTGCCAAACTGGAGAACTGTATCCCGGCGCTAGGCTTGAGGACTGTATTCCGGTGCTATGCTTGAGGACTATATCGTGGTTCAAAGCTCTCGGACTGTATCCCGGTGCAAGTCTTGAGGGCTGTAGCCCGGTGCTAGGCTTTAGAACTATACCCGGTGCTAGGCTTGAGGACTGTATCCCGGTGCTAGGCTTGAGGACTGTGTCCCGTTGCTACGCTTGAGGGCAGAATCCCTGTGCCAGGTTTAAGGACTGTATTCCCGGGGTAGGCTTAAGAACTGTATCCCGGTGCTAGGATTGAGAGCTGCATCCCGGTGCTACGCTTAAGGACTGTATCTCAGTGCCAGGCTTGAGGACTGTATCGTGGTATATGCAGGAAGACTGTATCCCGGTGCTAGGCTTGAGGACTGTATCCCAGTGATAAGCTTGAGGACTGTATCCCGATGCCAAGCTTGATGACTGTATCCCGGCGCTAGGCTTGAGGACTGCATCCCGGTGCCAAGTTTGAGGACTGTATCCCGGTGCTAGGCCTGAGAACTCTATCCAACTGCTAGGCTTGAGGACTGCATCCCGAGGCTAGGATTGAGGACTGTATTTTGGTACCAGGCTTGAGGACTGTATTCCGGTTCTAGGCTTGAGAACCGTGTCCCGGTTCTAGGCTTGAGGACTGTATCCCGGTGCCAGGCTTCAGGACTGTTTCCCGGTGCTAGGCTTGAAAACTGTATCCCTGTACCAGGATTATGGACTATATCCCGGTGCCAGGCTTGCAGACTGTATCCCGGTGCTAGGCTTGAGGACTATATCCCTGTGGCAGGCTGGAGGACTGTATCCAGCGATAGGCTTGAGGGCTGTGTCCCGGTGCTACGCTTGAATACTGAACCCCTGTGCCAGGATTAAGGGCTGTATCCCAGGGGTACGTCTGAAAACTGTATCCTGGTGCTAGGCTTGAGAGCTGTATGCCGCTGCTAGCCTTAAGGACTGTATCCCAGTGCCAGGCTTGAGTTCTGTATCCCAGTGCTAAGCTTGAGGACTGTATCCCGGTGCAAGGCTTGAGAACTGTAGAACAGTGCTAGTCTTGAAGACTGTATCCCGGTTCAAGGCTTGAGAACTATAACCCGTTGCCAGTCTTGAGGACTGTATCGCTGTGCTAGGCTTAAGGACTGTATCCCGGTGTCAGGCTTGAGGACTGTATCCCAGTGCTAGGTTTGAGGACTGTATCTCGGTGCCAAGCTTGAGGAGTGTATCCCGGTGCTACGCTTGAGGACTGTATCCCGGTACCAGGCTTGAGGACTGTATCCCGGTGCTAGGTCTGAGGACTGTATCCCACTGGTATGCTTGAGGACTATATCTTGGTACAAGGCATGGGTTTGGCTTGAGGACTGTATCCCAGTGCTAGGCCTGAGGACTGTATCAGGGTGCCAGGCTTGAGGACTGTATTCCGATGCTAGGCTTGAGAACAGTATCCCTGCGCCAGGCTTGAGGATTGTGTCCCGATGCTAGGCTTAAGAATGTATCCCGGTGCTAACCTTGAGGACTGTATCCCGGTGCTATCCTTGAGGACTATATCCCGGTGCTAAACTTGAAAACTGTATCCCGGTGCTAGGCTTGAGAACTGTATCCAGGTGCCAGGTTTGACGACTGCATTCGGGTGCTAGACTTGAGGACTGTATCCCGGTGCCAGGCTTGAGGAATATATCCCAGTGCTAGGTTTGAGGACTGCATCCCGGTGCTAGGCTTCAGGACTGTATTTTGGTACTAGACCTGAGGACTCTATCCCGGTGATAGGGATGAGAATTCTATCCCGGTGCCAGGCTTGAAGACTTTATTAGCGTTGCTAGGCTTGATATCTGTATCACTGTCCCAGTCTTGAGGACTATATCCCGGTGCTAGGATTGAGGACTGCATCCCGGTGGAAGGCATGAGAACTGTATCCCGGTGCTCGGCTTGAGGACTGTATCCCGGTGCTAAGCTTTACGACTGTATCCCGGTGCCAAGCTTGAGGACTGTATCCCGGTGCTAGACTTAAGAACTGTATCTCGGTGCCGGGTTTCCGGGCTGTATCCTGGTGCTAGGCTTGAGGATTGCATCACGGCGCCAGGCTTGAGGATTGCATCACGGCGCCAGGCTTGAGGATTGCATCACGGCGCCAGGCTTGAGGACAACATCCGATGCTAGGCTTGAGGACAGTAACCCGGTGCCAGGCTTGAGGATTGTATACCAGACCTAGGCTTGAGGACTGCATCCCGGTGCTAGTCTTGAAGACTGTATTTAAGTGCCAGGCTTGAGGACTGTATCTGGGGCTACGCTTGAGGGCTGTATACCGGTGCTAGGCTTGAAAACTGTATGCCGGTGCCAGGCTTGAAGACTGTACCCCGGCGCTAGGCTTAAGGACTATATCGCTGTGCCAACCTTGAAGACTGTATCCCGGTGCTAGACTTCAGGACTGTATTCCGGTGCTAGGCATGACGACTCTAACCCTGTGCCAGGATTAAGGACTCTATCCCAGCGCTAAGCTTGAGGACTGTATCCTGGTACTAGGCTTGAGGGCTGTATCTTGGTAATAGGCTTGAAGATGATATTCCGGTACCAGGCTTGAGGACTGTATCCCAGTTCTATGAAGGAGGCTGTATCCGGGGCTAGGCTTGAGAACTGTATCCCGGTGCTTGGCTTGAGGACTGTATCCCGGTGCCTGGATTGAGGACTGTATCACGGTGCTAGGCTTGAGGACTGTATCCATGTGCCAAGCTTGAGGACTGTATCCCGGTTCTAGGATTGAGGACTGTATCCCGGTGCTAGACTTGAGAACTGTTTCCGATTGCCAGGCTTAAGAACTGTATCCCGGTGCTAGGCTTCCGGACTGTATCCTGGTGCTAGGCTTGAGGACTGTATCACGGTGCCT
Organism: Panulirus versicolor; assembly: GCA_032361705.1. Lineage (NCBI taxonomy): Eukaryota > Metazoa > Arthropoda > Malacostraca > Decapoda > Palinuridae > Panulirus > Panulirus versicolor. The sequence goes on along the minus strand of JAUUDZ010186177.1, from coordinate 3,297 downwards.
GGATTGAGGACTGTATCACGGTGCTAGGCTTCAGGACTGTATCCATGTGCCAAGCTTGAGGACTGCTTGAGAAGTGTATCCAAGTGCTAAGCTTGAGGAGTGTATCCACGTGCTAGGCTTGAGAAATGTATCCCTGTGCCAGGCTTGATGACTGTATCTTGGTGCTAGGCCTTAGGACAGTATCAAGGTGCTAGGCTTGAGGACTGTATCCCGGTGCCATGCTTGAGGACTGTATTCGGTGCTAGGATTAAGGATTGTATCCCAGTGTTAGGCTTGAGGGATCTATCCCGGTTCCAGGCTTGAGGACTACATCCCGGTAAAAGTCTAAGGACTGTATACCGGTGCCAAGGTTGAGGGCTGTATCCCAGTGCTAATCTTAAGGTCAGTATCAAGGTGCTAAGCTTGAAGACTATTTGTTAATACCAGGCTCGAAGACTGTACCCCGGACCCAGGCTTGAGGACTGTATCTAGGTGCTAGGCTTGAGGAGTGCAGCCCGGTGCAAGGCTTGATGACGGTAACAGGGTGCTGGGCTTGAAAACTGTATCCCGGTGGCAGGCTTGAGGAATGTATCTAGTGCTAGACTTGAGGAATGTACCTAGTGCTAGGCTTGAGGACTGTATCCCGGGGCTAGGCTTGAAGACTGTATCCTGGTGCAAGTCTTGAGGCTATGAGGGTGTTAGGCTTAAGAACTGTATCTCTGTGGCAGGCTTGAGAAATATACCCTGGTGCTAGGCTTGAGGACTATATGCCGGTGCTAGGATTGAGGACAGTATTCCGGTGCTAGGCTTGAGGACTGTATCCCGGTGCCAGTCTTGAGGAATGTATACCGGTGCTAGGCTAAAGGACTGTATCCCGGTGTTAGGCTTCAAGACTGCATCCCGGTGCTAGTGTTGAGGACTGTAATTTGGTACCAGGCTTCAGGACTGTATTCTGGGGCTAGGCTTGAGGAATGTATCCCGGTGCAAGCTTGACGACTGTATTCCGGTACCAAGCTTAAGGACTGTATCCCGGTGGGAGACTTGAAAAGTATATCCCTGTGCCAGGCTTGTTGACTATATCCCGGTGCCATGCTTGAAGACTATCCCGGTGCTAGGCTTGAGAACTGCATTCCTGTGCCATGCTTGAGGACTGTATCCCGGTGCTAGGCTTGAGCACTATATCCATGTGCCAGGCTTGAGAACTGTATCCTGGTGCTATGACTGAGGACTGTATCCCGGTGCTAGGCGTTAGGACTGAATGTCGGTGCCAAGCTTGAGGATTGTATCCCAATGCCAGGCTTGACGACTGTATCCTGGTACTCCGCTTGATGACTGTATCCCAGTGCTAGGATTGAGGACTGTGTCCCGGTGCCAGGCTTAAGAAATGTATCCCGGTGCTAGCCTTGAGTACTGTATCCCGGTGCCAGGCTTGAGAACTCTATCCCGGTGCTAGGCTTGAGGACTGCATCCCGGTGCTAGGCTTGAGAATTGTATACCGGTGCTAGGCTTGAGGATTGTATCCCGTTGCCAGGCTTGAAAACTTAATCTTGGTGCTAGGATTGAGGACTGTATCCCGGTGCCAGAATTGAGGAATGTATCCCAGTGCTAGGCTTGAGGACTGTATCCCGGGGCTAGACTTGAGGACTGTATCGCGGTGCTAGGCTTGAGGACTGTATCCCGGTGCCAGATTGAGGACTGTATCCTGGTGCTAGGCTTGAGGACTGTATCCAGGTGCTAGCCTTGAGGACTGTATCCCAGTGCTATGATTGAGGACTGTATCCCGGTGCAAGGCTTGAGAAGTTCATCCCGGTACTAAGCTTGAGGAGTGTATCAGGTGCTTAGGCTTAAGGACTGTATCCCAGTGCTAAGCTTGAGGACTCTACCCCGTTGCCAGGCTTAAGGACTGTATCCCGGTGCTAGATTACGGACAGTGTACCGGTGCCAAGCTTGAAGACGGTATCCCAGTGCTAGGCCTAAGGACTGTATCACGGTGCTAGGCTTTAGGACTATTTCTTAATACCAAGATCGAGGACTGTATCCCAGTGCTAGCCTTGAGGACTGTAACCCGGTGCGAGGCTTGAGGACGGTATCAGGGTGCTGGGCTTGAGAACTGTATCCCTGTGGCAGACTTAAGGAATATATCCCTGTGCTAGGCTTGAGGCCTGTATCCCGGTACTGGGCTTGAGGACTGTATCTCGGTGCCAGGTATGAGGACTCTATCCCGGTGGTAGGTTTGAGGACTATATCCTGGTGCTAAGCTTGAGAAAAATGTCCCGGTGCCAGGCTTAAGGACTGCATCCCGTTACTAGATTTGAGAACTGTATCCCGTTGCCAGGCTTCATGAGTACATCCCGGTGCCAGGTTTGAGGACTGTATCCCAGTGCTAAGCATGAGGACTGCAACCCGCTGCGAGGCTTGAGGACTGTATCCCGGTGCTACGCTTGAGGACTGCATCCCGGTGCTTGTCTTGAAGACTGTGTTTTGGTACCAGGATTAAGGACTGTATTCTGGGCTAGGCTTGAGGGCTGTTTAACGATGCTAGGCTTGAAGACCCTATCCCGGTGCCAGGCTTGAGGACTATACCCCGGTGCTAGGCTTAAGGACTATACCGCGGTGCCAGGTTTGAGGACTGTAACCCGGTGCTAGACTTGACGACTGTATTCTGGTCCTGGGCTCGAGGCTGTATGCCGGTGTTAGGCTTGATGACTGTATCCTGGTGCTAGTCTTAATGACTGTATTCTGGTGCCAGGCGTGAGGACTGTATCCCGTTGCTAGGCTTAAGAACTGTATCCCGGTACCAGGATTGATGACTGTATCCCGTTGCTAGGCTTGAGGACTGTATCCCAGTGCCAGACTTAAGGACTGTACCAGTGCTACTATTGAGGACTGTATCCTGGATGTAGGCTTGAGGCATGTATCCCGAAGTTAGGTTTGAGGACTCTATTCTAGTTCTCGGCTTGAGTACTGTATCCTGGTGTTAGGCTTGAGGACTATATCCCGGTGCTAGTCTTAATGACTACTCCGGTGCCAGGCGTGAGAAGTGTATCCCGTTGCTAGGAATGAGAACTGTTTCCCGGTACCAGGATTGAGGACAGTATCCCATTGCTAGGTTTGAAGACTGTATCCCGGTGCTAGGCTTGAGGACTGTACCCCGGTGCTTCGCTAGAGGGCTCTATCCCGGTGCTACGCTTGAGGGCTCTATCCCGGTGCCAGGTTTGAGGACTCTATCCCGGTGCTAGGTTTAAGAAATGAATCCCTGTGCCAAGCTTTAGGACTGTCTCCCAGTACTAGGCTTGTGGGATGTATCCCGTTGGTAGT
>JAUUDZ010186066.1:0-18077 GCA_032361705.1 Panulirus versicolor | reverse complement strand
GCAATCAGAGAGAAGGCTGTGATTTTTGAGGTGTTTAAGGATATGGGAGTTGAGGAGGGGTTCAAAGACTTTGGAAATGGTAGACATCAAAGGAATAGGACAGTAATTAGGGGGTCAGAACAGTCATCCTTCTTAGGGATGGGATGTATAAATGATGTTTCCAAGGCAAGGAAAAGTTTTGGTTTTAAACAGAAACAGAAAAGACAAGCAAGCACAGGTGCAAGTTTAGAGGCACACTCTTTCCGTACATGGGGATGAATGCCATCAGGACCATAAGCCTTGCTTGTGTCTAGAGAGAAAAGTGCTTTTTGGACAGTTAGAAAACAGCTCATGGGAAGGGGCGTAGGATTAATAAGAGGAGCATCAAGGGGTGAAGGAATGTTAGAGTCATTCATGGTGGAGTTAGAGGAGAAATGGGAACCAGAGTTATTTTGTCCTTGGGAGAGACAGCTATAGTAATGTCAGACACAAAAAATGGGGAAAGGTAGAGCATCAGAAGTTGTTTGAGATGCCCTTAGCTGAAGACCTATCAGTGGATGTTGAAGAGAGGTTGTTACCCTTCCTTTGAATAAAAGAACTCTTTGCCTCACGGATAACATGCTTGCGTTGATTATGGGCCGTGATGAAAGCTGAATGGGAGTTAGAGGAAGGAGAGGCTTTCCAAGCCCAGTATGCCTAATCCCTTGCCTAAATAGTCTCAGAACAGGAACGGTTGACCCATGGATTGGATGAAGAGGTTGTCCTGAAGGAAGAGGGGATGAGTGCTTCCAGTCCAGCAAGAATATCCTCTGCCATGCATTTGGCAGAGACAGAAGCATACATTATTCCAGTTAGCTGTGTTGAGGTTTCAGTATTTGTGCTTAGAAGGAGTTGCTGGAGGAAGAGGTGCCATTAGAATAGATACGTTTATGAGAGTGTGATCAGATGAACCAGTTGGGGTTAAGATTGTGTACGCACAGCAGGATGGATTAGAGGTGAAAAACAAATCCAGAATATTAGGAGTGTGGTCACAGCAGTCAGGAATATGGGTGGGATGGGAGATAATTTGCTCAAAATCATTGAGAATGGAGAATGTGAAGGCTCCAATCCCTCCACCATCCATAAGGAAGGAATTCAACCATTCCCTGTGGTGAACGTTAAAATTCCTGAGGTAGAGGGTCTTGGCTTGAGGATGAGAGGATGTCACACTCTCGTGGCAGGAGTTTAGATAGTTGAAGAAAGATATAAAATTTGTAGAATTAGGAGAGGAATAGGCAAAACAGGGGAAAAGTGTGGTAGTTGGGAGGTGGACCTTGAGCCACATAACATTAGAGTGTGGGAACTCAAAGTCCTTGAGGCATGCCACAGGTGTGTTCATGTTGGAATAAGCACAAACTTCATTTTGAACCGGAATAGTGAGTAGAGGTTATAGTTAGATATGAAAACTGGACTAGTGAGAGCATCATTAGACACCTGTGTATCAGAGAGAAGTAAGATATTAGGAGATGGACAAGACAGATGGTATTCATATGAGAAAAGTGTACTAGAGAGACCACGAATGTTGGTATGGTGAGTAGAAAGAGAAAGGTCAAACAGAGAGAGAGAAAGGTTGTGGAAGGGGCTGGTACCACTATTGCCAGAGCTGTTGCTCTCATTGGCAGTAGAGTCAGGCAGAAACCCAGATATTCTCAGCACCCCATGATGCTGGTGACTAGGGTCCATAGATTTAACGGACTTGGTCATGAGGATAATTAAAGATGTTTGAGTGGACAGGAATTGGCAAGAGTACTTATGTGAAAAAAAAATAACAATATTAAGCAAGGTTTGAGTAGGTGTATGGTGCTTGTAAGAAGATGGGAGGGCTAGTCTGGTTGTCCCATTTTGATGAGACAGGAAGTAAGACCAGCAATCCTGACATGGAGAGTGTAAGATGGTTCCAGGCATCACTTTAACGCCCCTCAGTTAGGACGTTGGTACCACCATGGACGGTTGTTGTCAGTAGCTTACTACCTAATGGGTTGCTTCAAGAGTAGGGGCTCCCTTCATGGTGTTTTCTTTGAAGGTGAACCAACAGTTTGAAGGGAATCTGAAAATGTTATTGTCACTGTTGTTTAGTTTGTCAGCCACACAAGTACTGATTAGGCCCCTGTTTGTGGACATTGTCATCTATTACCACCCCTCTCTGGATCTCAGACCATTTGATTTTTAAAGCTGTCTTCTGTTAAATCAACTAAGCTGTTTCCTTCATGGTCACTTGCCATAAGGTCCCAGTTTATGTTCATATTGTTAAATTCTTGTACAATTATTGCTTCTGTGTCATTTACTGAGGAATTAAGTTCACCATACAAAGGTCTGTTGATTTCTTTACAATATCGTTGAACTGTTTATGAAACGTTATGCATGAAGGGTGTGCTTGTGTGTGCATACATACATCAGAGTAGAATACATGGTACATATATGCATGGTAAGAGATGGGCTGACATGAGTGTAAAACTCTCCCCCCAAAACACACAAATAGTAATGACAAATTGTAATCACCCTGATAATGTCTAAAATGTGCTTACAATGGAACTTTCCTTATTTATGCAATATTATGTTTTATGGATAACAGTGAAGGCAGGATGTGTGATAAAACACTAAAATTCAGTACTTTCTGACAGGTAATGGAACTGACGAAGAGTGAACTAGTAGTGCCAATGTCAGCTAGATGTGAGGGTCATCGGTGTCCACTTGGCCAATGTCTCCCTCGAGGCAGTGTTTGCAATGGCTCTGTTGAATGTTCTGATGGCTCCGACGAGGCGGACTGTGGCTAGGAAGTATATCAAAGTCATTATCTTGCCTTCCTGTTTGATATTAATGTGGTCTCAAATGGGTTTTATCAATGTCATCAGGTGGCCTCATTTATCACATGTTATTCATTCATGCAGATTTATCTCTGAATACAGCATCATTTGATGACATAACCTTACCTCATTGCCTGACTATCATATGATGTAACTTTATGGAGTAATGTACCTGTTTATGAACAGAAGCCCACATAATCATATGAGGTCAAGTGAGTTTCCCTTGGCCAGTACCAACCTTAGATACCTTACTGTTTGTGTAAAGTTACTGCTTTCTGAAATTTTTCATGAAGACTCTTTCACAGAGCTATCCATAATATCATTTGTTTTTGTCTTCATACTTTTCTTACATCACATGATAGCAAAGAAAAATTAGATCCAGAACTTTTTCAATCTTGAAAGCTTCATCCAGTTAATCTTGTGAATTAAGTGTTTATAGGTGACTGCTTCATGGAAGACCATGTAGTAAGAAAAATATCTTTTTAAGAAGCCAAGGATATATAGTGAACAAAAAGATACATTTGATCAAATGGTAGAGTATATACATAGTTTTCATAGAAGCTTATGGTAATTGATTGGGCTGCCCACAGGTTCTCTTGCTTTAGAAGGGAGTTTGCAGTAATCATAGATAAATAATTATACATAAATTTGTGAATAGATATCTCAGGCAAACACAAAATGAGCATCATAAGCAGCTAGATTTAGATAGAGTGGCTATTAAGAAAAACATAGACACTTATCATTTGCTGAGGTGACTGAAATGCATTCATGTTAAACATTACTTATAGCAAATAATGAATTTGCAAAAATCATGCTTACTTCTTATATTTTGTAATGAAATGTCACACTTCAGTGATTATTGGGCATTATGGACTAGTTAATTTAGGAGAAACTCAGAATACAGAGCAGTGATTTTTATCCCATGAAATGTAGAGGATTAGAATTGTAACAGCTTGAAGTTTGTGCCAGAATTTCTAAACACCAACTCTGTAATGACGATAATGATAATTAAGAAGAGGCAAAGTTTGCCTCCAAATGGGAAATCCCACCAAAGAGTACTGTTTGTAGCATAAGAAGGTCACTTCACACCCAAAATGTTCCACACTAGTGTTAGACATTACCATAAGGACAGCACTAGTGCTAGACATTACCATATGGACAACATTAGTGTTAGACATTGCTGTAGGGACAACACTAGTGCTGAACATTGCCATAGGGACAACAGTAGTGTTAGACATTATCTTAGGGACAAAACAAGTGTTAGACATTACTATTAGGACAATGATAGTGTTAGACATTACCAAAAGGGACAACACTAGTGTTAGACATTACCATAAGGACATAACTAGTGATAGTCATTACCATAGGGACAACAGTAGTATTTAATATTATCGTAGGGACAACAGGTTGCAAGAAAAAAGTGCTGCTTTTTACATCAGAATCTCTGTTACAGAAGTGCCACTTGTCACATCAGAAGTTTTAATTACCCCTCCAGAACATTTCACACTAATGTGCTGCACAGTTTACCCTTAAGATTACTCATGACATCAAAATTGTAGGTCTGTGAATGACATTTCTGTACAAAAGGCAGATCTTTAAAAGTATAGGATGGAACATGTCTTTAGTGGAGGGTTAAAGCACCACTTCACTCAGGAGATAGGGTTCATTCATGAGAATTCACTCTCTTTATCCAGCATTATACCTGTAGGGTCTGCTAATGTTCATTCATGAAAACATAACCATACAGTAACCTTCTGAGGCTGTGACTCGAAGGTGCCATTGTGAGTTATCAACAATTGCTGGTCAACCCTATTACTCATCAACTGATGGAGTCTGTACCATGGGCATGTTACTGTTTCCACAAATGACCATTTTAAATTTCAAGGAAAGAGGGAGTGGTAAAATGAATGGATATTAGAAATACTGTGCTTATGGTAGAGAAATTGTTTTCCATACTTTAGAATGTACTCTCTCACCAGTGGACAGAGCCCTATGAGCATCATAAAGCATATCTACATAGAGGGGGGACCTACAGAAAAACATCAGGATTGAACCTTAAAAAAAGAGAACCTTACCTGTTTGCAAAAACTTGGCCATCACTGGATCACACTCTAGTGATGGAAGCAATCCAGATCCACCCAGTGGAGATCATCAAAATCTGTATATAGGTACCATTTATAGAATATGGTTTTGAATGCTTAAAGCTCCTTTTGATCGATTTAACGAGTTATTACTATGGAAAGCCAAAGCAGAAAGCACTTAACTTTTATCATGGGCTTTACCCTACTGCACTAGCTCTTTACCCTTAAATGAAGGGCAGTATTCTGTGATTTATTTTGCTTTTCTCACCTATTTATATATCCAGCTTACTACCTGTTAGTAGCCAGTAGAGGTCTTTTCCATCACCAAACAGACATAGGAAAAAATTCTGCTTTCCCTTTACTTCTACAATTGCCATTGTGGATGCACACCTCACAATGCCACACAATGACCCCAACGAAATTATGTAAATTATTTTATGACCTACATGATTAGGAGGATCACTTATTCTCATGTTTCAGTAGTTCCAGAGAGTGAAAAAGAGTAACAAGTGCAATGCAAACAAGTAAGAGACTCAATATGAATTTATCAGGAGTAAGGAGGAAGGGAGGCCAGCATTACATCCTTCCACCTGCATCCCGTACACCCTCATATTCCATATTTTTCTGGTTACTTTTCTTGTAATGGAAGATTGGTAACAGATTTTCATAAAGAGCTATATATAGAGTAGTATGCAGTGTTTCTGCTAGTGGGTAGTTGAGCATTTTTATGTATATCCATATTCATTACCAATGCTGTGCCTGTGAAAGAAATTAGAGTAGATTATTTACACACAAACAGGACCTCCATGTCCTTCCCTTTTATCCTGAGGTGAGGAAGTATCACTCCTAGATATTCTAGCCATACCCTTTCCTCCCAGTCATACTGCCCCTGTATCTCCTGTGTGTCAGAGAAGGTGACTGAAAAGAGGGGCAGGAGAGGGGAGGCTGGAAATCCTGTCTTCCTGTGATACTGTCCAAAAGAAAGAACAAAGAGAACCAGATTAGGAACTTTTTCCTCTAAGGCTCAATCATCCTTTCTAGATGCTACTTTCCTCACCTGGAAGGTAGCAAACATGAATGAAAGAAAGAAGTTTAACATTTTTAAGTATGTTCCTGTTATTCACCACCAACACTGTGTCTGTGTATGAAAGAAATCAGAATGTGAAACCAAGTTTAAGAGAAGAAAAGAAACAAGGCCTCCATATCCTCCCCTCCTTAGCTTGAGCTGTAGATATGTCACCAACATCCCCAACTAGACTAACACGCCACTAGACTAACAGATAGGTAATTATATGACTTTATAAGTATTTTCATTTGCTTCTACATGCCATTCTATCATTTCATGAAGGGAAGACATTTTTTGTACACATGGTGATGGAATTTCTGAATTTATCCCAGTATGTACATATTAATGGAATCCAACCTATGACTCGAACATGACTATTGCTCATTAAGGCATACAAGATCCTGGATTCCAAACAAACATTTCCCTTTGTAATTTCCATGAAACTAAAGAAAATTTATATTAGCAAGACACTTCGTCTTTGGAATAAAAAGACCCCCCATTGAAAATGATCATCTTCTCATAAGATTCAAAATTTAATCATCGCATGATCCCAGAGCTAGAGGGGCATTTCTCATGTGAAGATATTACCCATAAAAGTAGCTAAATTCAAAAGGTTAAAAACCTTTGGAAGCCTCCACCTATCTAGACTGTGGGGAGGAAGCTATGAGATTTCCATAGGAAAAGGATTCGACCTTCTGTTCCAGTCAGAGCAAGGCACATGGAAATTAAAATCTACTCACAAAGACTCTTGTAGATCACTCTTCTATGATGCTGCAGACTTTCTGGCATTTCTTGTTCCATGACAGAATGCTTGAGGGGAAACTAAACACATTGACTTAATTATTCAAGAATAGTCAGATTGACTTAAGAAAGTCTGAAAATATTACCAAATATCTGTGAGTGTAAGAATGATACCAACTAACACTGAGCTCCTTTAAAGTGCCTCACTTTGAACTGGAGGTTCTAGATTGGGTAACTAACCTGTAGGTCTCTTATAGCAGAAACACACCTTTAGACCATACGGAATTCCAAGAATACCTGCTTGCAACCTTGGCATAGGGTGGTTAAAAGAGGTTTTTTCGGTTTGCTCAGAAACTGCTGGTGCTTTTCAGATTTATAGACACCTGATGTGACTGAAAAGAAGTCTTGTAAACTAACCAAAAATAGATTTCTTAGGCTTAAGTCTTCCTGTATCATATCAGCATGAAAAGGGATATACCTAAATTTTCTAATTGTTTTGCATACCTAAGAAAGATATTGTTTCTGTCCAAACCTCCCTCACGGGGATTTGGAATCTACAGAAAAGCCCAGCAAAAAACTTTTTGTAACAAGCCCAAGTTGATAGATTGTTCATCAAGGGAAAGAACTCCCTTAACCATTTATATATCTTATCTGACAGTAACTGGATTGGTATAAATCTTTTTTAACATCCCTGTGAAATGAGTTTGAAAAGATACTCACATTCCTAGTTGCCTGGCCATCCTCTTCATGTCTGCTGCTTAAGTCAGCAAAAATCTCCTAAAATGAAGAAAAGTATAATCTAAACAATTTGTTCACACACAGTCTCTGTAGTTAATGCATAGCTACCCAAAATTGTCATTTCTAAAAAACACCTAAATTGATAGAGTTCAAGCTCAAACTGTTGTAAAATTCTATACTTATTATGAACTATGACATTGTGACTCTAACTCTGGACTTAAAAATTTATACTTCCAACAAGAGAGACTGGTTTGGTAGATTAGGTGAAGCATATAATTTGTATCCCAAAGCCATCATGACTTCCTTACAGAAACTCCAAGTGAAGGTGGTAGTCTTATTTGCTTAAGCACATGCTAGCAGTTAAATTTCACATCCCTCTAGAATGTTGGTTGTGTAAGAGGATAGCCCAAAGATAGGGCAAACAGGGCGTCTTGTGAACTTTTTCCAATTTCATCATGCCGCTAGACAGTTGTGTTTCATGTAACAGAACCCAAAACAATACTCAAAGTATCTGAGTCAGGAGCCTCATCATTTTATAATGAGATATCACATTCTGATTCCAAACTTCAGGGTCTACAGTGAAGCCATAGTAGTGTGACCTCAGAAGATAAGGTTCTCTCATGGTTCCTCAAAAACACTCCCTCAAGAACATATAATAGATTTCCACTCTTGAGATAACTATAAATGATTTACAACCCATCAGCTGGTTAAGCTTATCAAAGTGTGATCGTTTACCCCTGTTCAAGTTGGCTTCCATTCCTCTTTCAACGTGAGGAACACGGAGCAATATGCATGCCATCAGCCCATTCCATTGATTGAACCCATTCTAATAGATTAGAAGTCATTGATGATACCATTGTTGACACCACCTAGTTGATAAGTAGCAACTCGGTAGAATAGAAAGGGCCCCATTTTCTCTTTGGAATGTTGGGAGAGACAACCCAAGAGCTAAACAATGACTGGAAAAGATGGAGAGGATTAGACAACAATTGAGTGTCTAACACAAAGAAACACCTAGACCCTGAAACCAAGGAACTGCATCAACTTGCTTGTCCATGAAGAGAGATTTTTTTTTTCCAAATATGAGCAAACCTCTTGAGAGCTGCCCTACTCATTGAAAGGAAAACTTTAAGAAGATGCATCACGTAGACATCATACTTGATGACTGCCAACTGCCTGGACATAATGACTCCGTTGGCCATAGACTCAATCACTGTAATTGATTTAAGGAAAAACACATTGATTCTGTCTTGGAATGAGTAGTAGGGGTAGAGAATTTCCAGAACCATTGTAATGATACTCACTAAGTCAGGTAAGAATGGATTATGAATTCCAGCAATTAATGTTGGACAAGATCCCATTCAACTCATTACCCCAAGAATACCCAAGAGGGAAAAAGGGTCTTGTTTCTGTTAGCCTCAAATGAAGAACAAAGCAAGATTCCCTTTGGGTCCTAACAGAACTTTGAAATTTATGACCCCTGTGCCTTTTTAAAAAACAAGGATCCCAATTAGATTCCTCAGCTTTTGACCAAGCCTCATTTTGCATTGCAGCCCAGACCAAATGAAAGCTAAAAATTTGCTTCAGCCAGATATGCAAAATAAACCCTAACTCCTTTTGAGTTTCAGACAAAAAATAAGCTCCTTTTTTGATTTACCAAAGGATATTTACATGACCAATAAAAAGAAGTAATGTTCTGCTTTCAACGGATAGTCAAAACTCTGTTGAAAATCTGACGTAAGACTGCTAAACTAATCTTACATGTTGCCAACAATTCAATGTAGGTTTCTATGTTTGAAAGCAACTTAAACTCTGTAACAAATTCCTTTTAAGGCATCATATCCACATGTCTGAAACACTTGGCTAACAATGTGTGTTAAAGTTCTGTGTACTTTAGAAAATCAGAACTCCATTGAAAAGTTGTTCCAAGACAGTGTACCCAAGGATCTGTCACACATTGTCAACAGCACAAGCTAGACATCCTTCTGTCACGTACAGACAAAGCCCTTTAAGGGAAATTCCCTTTAGGTATTACAAGGAATCCTTCTGGGTGGATATCCAATTCCTCATGTGTATAATTTAGTTGCACTGGTAGGGACATGGAGATCTTGCACCTTGGGATCTGTGTTCACTATTCTCAACGTTGATCAGTACACTAGCAAAAATTTGGATTCTTTGTACTATGGAAAAGATTCCAAAAAGGGTTGTCCCATGAGGGATTGCAAGGATTCACTCCAGGAAGATACCCTCAAACTTGGTTCTCTTGGTGTCTTGTAGCTATAATAGTGCATGAGAATCATAGGGGTCAGTCTTCACCTCCCCTACCAGTGACATAGGGTTATGAGATAATCATTCCTAAAAGTAATGTCAAGCAGGGACACTAGAAAACAACAATTATAATAAAAATAAAAACGACAAGAGCTGTGATATGGATCATTCCAGTGAGAAAATGAAAACATGTCAATTGGTTGAACAAGCATTCCCAGCAATTTATGATCATCTGACATTGAACCCACATAAGTATAACATACAGACATGCATCATACCTTCAAAAACCAGCTTATACACTTAGTGCCCACAATGATAAAACTTGAGTTCATATTACGAAACAAAGAAATAAAATTTAAACAATAATTACCGGTTGCTTTACTAGTATTGTATGATAAACTTATGACCAACTGGCTAGTGTAACTTTACATATGCACTCACACATCCCAGAGCTCTAAAGCATGAAACAATACTTCCATTTGTGTTTTGAAACACAAGCAAAAGAAAAGGATGCACATCTGACATCTCTGAAGTCCAGATGTCATGGTCGTGAAGTGAAGATACCTCTACCAACAGTCAACAGACTCTCACAGCAAAAGGTCAAGCATTTGTCAAGATCTTGTAGATATCTGTGAAGAGGTTGCTTTAAGATTGTTGGGTGTGTGGACAAGCACCAGCCACCTTGTTGAAACTTTATAGATGCATTCACTTTTAGAGGTTTCAATAGTGTTCTAACCCTCCATTAAGCAAGTTTTCTCTCAAACTTTCATAGGGCTCTGTCTGAAGGTGAGAAATACTGACATGTGAAATCAGATGTTCAGATTATCAAGCATGATGAAAGCCATACATAAATATCAAATTGCAGTTAATGCATTTAATCTTCCTAAAGATATGTTGCAACAAAATAGGTACCTTCAGTATTGTCTTCTGATTACAATAACAGTATATTTTGAATTAGTGAAAGATTCCATGGTAGTTATGTGACAGTGTATTCTTATGGTAACCATATAATTATTTGCTCATTACTGATGTGTATTTATATGGTAACCCAAATTACTAGCTCATTGCTAATGTTCTTATATTTTTCTGAAACATAATTGATTATGATCATGGGAGATAGATTATGTTATGATGTGCAATACCCAGAATCTTATAAAAAAAATTTCATTTTGTCTAAATATTCTATCTATATCTCTGATGCCCATTCCTTTCGGAAACTCCCTCAAGGGGGTGGCCACTGCAAAAAAGTCTAGATGTTTGTCGACAGAGCTCTCTTTTCATGTCTTATCTGTATTGTACTAAATTCAAAATTTCATAAGATAATCATTTTATGATCTATACAGTGTGCAGTAAGTTATGAGTCACTCTGTGGAGACTGCAGTAAACATACTATATTCTTTTTGGGAAAATCAGGAGATACAGCTTTCTCTTTCTGATTACTCTGGCAAAACCTTTAGTAATGCTTGTGGAATATGACCAAATGTATTAGATGGATTTTGTATGTACGCAGACTAGGAAAGAGAAGAGTGTACGCAGACTAGGAAAGAGAAGAGGGAGTGACACAGACAGGTAAAGAGATAAATAAATCTTTGGAATATAGAACATTCACAGTTACAGACAAAATGTACTGTTGCCACCAGAAGTTTGGCCTTCAAGCTAAAGATCAGTAGTTGTAAATCTATGTTTCATCTCTTATATGCACAGAGAATAGGTTTGCTTGTAAGTAGTAAACTAGGTAATACTTTGATTTTTTGCTGCTACTCCATGTTGGTTTTCCCCCACACTTAATAATTTATTTTTCAAAATTTTGTGCATATTCATACAGATGGGGCTTCCTTCCATTTTTCTACCTGTCAACGTTCCCTTCCTTCTATTTTTTGCTATCTGTCAGTGTTCCATTTCTATGTATTCATATTATGATATGATTTTACAGTATCATCATTTCAAGCAGGCAAAAGGCTTCTCCTTCAGGTGTGATCAGCTAAGCAAGTATAATTTAGTATCTAGCTCGCAGACACTTGGATAGCAAGATAGTAAAATCTACTACTGGGAGTTGGGTGTCTCTGATCTTTTGCTAGCTTTTGAGTAGTCCCCACAAAAGGTGCAGGTGGCTTAGATGAAAAGGGTGTACCTGCAGCCTCTTTCAACAAGGCTCATATGCAGGGCCTGCCATAACCTTTTGGAGGGCCTAGGCTGAGTTTCTTTTGGGAGCTCCTCCACCCTTCAAACTCTCCTCTAAATTATGAGCTGTAGGTGGAATCCATAGGCATGCCCCAGAAAAATTTGAAACTTTAGGGTGTCTGGAACAGCATTTCCTGCTTTCTGAAGGCTGCTATATAACAGTCAAGACTTGGAGGTCCCCTTAGTGGTCGGAGCCCTATGCTCTGAGCATATAGAACATATAGGAAGGGCCAGTCCCACTTGTATGGGTGGATGGAATGTGATGAATAAATGATAAATGTAAATAAGTGCAGAATGTAAAAGATCAAAAGCCGTTGGGTCGACACTTTTAGAAATGGAAACAAACATGCTAAGTTTGTGCTGGAGAAGATACTTGGACTTTTAAGTGGGCTGGAGTGAAAGGTGTGAAGTTGAGCCTGCAAGATGATACAGATGGTCATAGAAGAGAAGGTATAGCACTGCTAATGAAGGATGAATGGTTGCAAAAGATTTTTCATCCAAAGTTTAATAGTGGTAAAGCTCAAATGTGAGGAATTAAAAATAGCTAACGGTTGCCATGTCCTATGTATTGATAGAGTGAACTTGAAAAAAAAAAGAGGATATAGATTCAGGGGAAAAAACTGCTGGTGATGAGTGACTGCCTTGAATGGTTGGGTTTGGAACAGATTGGAGGAGGGAGTGATAGCTGGATGTTGGGTTCTGGATAAAAATGACAATTAGGAAAGAATACATGGACTGTGTGTATCATTAGGCATGAGTGTCGCAAATACATCGTTCAAACTTAAGAATGTTCATAAATACACGTAATTCAGACACAGGGTAGACATGAGTGTGATTCCTGTTAAGAAGGAATAAATTGGCAATGTTCTTGATGTGCAGTCTTGAAGTGTGTTGAAAGGGGTTTATAAGACCATATGCTGGTAATATGTAGGTTGATACTTTAGTGTAGATAGTACACAACAAGAACTAAGAATTAGAAAATAGAAATAAAGGTGGGAATGTTGAAGACTTTAAGCCTGAAATGTTCCCCCCAGGATGAGTTACATGAAAAGCTTAGAAGATCCAAAACTGCTTAGGGTAAGGTGAAGGAAATTTAGAGATAGTTTTAAACTCATACTGGAAACTGCTGGGGAAGCTTGCAATACATCATGTTTATAGTTTAGCAAGAGATGCATCATGATGGATTAAGATTTTATTTTGCCTGAAAATAAAAAGGAATGGAGAACAGAGAGTGTAGCCTAAAGAAAAGGATGGTGTATCCCAATAAATGGAAAGCAAATGAGGATCTTGAAAGAAAAATTAATCAGAATTCAAATGATTGGAAATGACAGTGAAAAAGAAGTGACTATTGATACAGTTGGAATAGAGATGAAACTAGAGAAAAATGGTATATGGGAGAGGGAGATATTACAAAGGAGGAAGTAAGAAGAGCAATGTAGCTTTTAGCAAATGGAAAAAAATGGCATAAACAGAGGTACATGAAATGATGAAGAGTGTAGTTGAAACTGCTGCAGAGTGGATATGGAAAGTATGTATGGAAGCATGAAAAAAGTCATCTGTCTGGTGATTGGACAAAGGCATTCATTTTCTTACTGTATAAAGGAAAAAATTGTGAAAGTGATTTTAAGAATTAAGAGAAATCATTCTTCTTAGCATAGTTGGCAAGATATGTATATTTGTAGGAGAATGACTGATCATGTGAAAAGGATTAAAACCCCTTGTTGGAGAGGATTGAGGTGGGTTTAGGGAGGGGAAAAGGATGTGTATAAATTTTTCCATTTAAACAGGTAATGGAAAAAGTCTTTTGAAGGTGTATGCTGCATTTATGGGTTTAGAAAGGGCATTTTTTTAGGCACTAAAGAAAGTTTTGCATGAAATACAGCTGAATGCTGTTAAAAGAATTTTTAAGGGAGGGAGTGTATGTGTGACAGAAATTGGCATTATGAGGAGGTGGTTTAAAATGAATGTGGGAGTACATCGGTGGTTTGATTTCATCTCATCACCATGGTTATTTAATGTTCTTATGAATGAGTTATTATGTAAGATAAGTGAGTGATGGTATAATTCTTAACTTTAGAAAAATAGTTGAAAGTAGTCACATGTATTGTATGCAGATGATGATGTATTGTTAACCTCATTCATTTGGCATTCATTGCCGGATCACAATAATAACGGAAAACAGAAATTGACCCCAAAGGAACACCCTATGTAAACATATTCCCGACCCCCCTAGTCTTGCCAGCTCATTCCACATACTTAATGCTGTTATCAAAAGGTAGAACAAAGCTTAAGATAGGAATAATACAGCCATTAAATCTTTCAAACAAGGTTTTTATTGTTAAATCAGATTACATCAGAAGTATCCCCAGATGAAGATTCCTCAGCATCTTGAGCAAGGATTTTTCACAGCATATGACACCTATACAGGGTAGATTCTTTAACATTATATTTTTCTTATGGGGCTAAGTATTCTGCTGCCACTAACTGTGCAGTTTCATTCACAAAGTTTGTCTCAGCCTTGTGGCAAGTAGTTAATATAACAAACAACCATAGGTTGGTAGTTGGCTTTGGTCAACTCTTGTTACTATTATTGTTTTATTATTGTCAAAGCAGCCAGCCCATGCTGTGTCAGTTGCAGCCAGGCAGCTGCCTTGAACACTCTCTCTTCCCCTGTATTTATTGCTCTTGGTTATTTGATAGAGAATTAGTTTTTATCGATCTTTTAATACAACCGTACACTACAAGCTTCCATGTCAGCACTACGCTTTTCTTCATACACACTATGTGCTAAAATTCTGTCTCCACTTAAACTTGTGTAACCAACCTTGTTAATATTCGCAGTCATAGACTAGCTTTAGTTCTCTCTGAAAAACGTATGGCCTACTCAGAGCTAAACCACTTTACAAGTGCACTGTTGAATTCTGTACTCCTGGCACCTTTCATAGTTTTCTGAGATTGAACTTTTCTGGCTTTCATCTTCAGGAAAAAATAAATATAAGAAATTAACAGTTTTGTTAATTAGCTCGGCTGCACTGTAAACAGATTTTGGTGCCTTAACACTGTTAAAAGTACCTGCCTGGTGGCAGATCCAAAAACTAATGGCAGCTGATTCAAAATGTGCCAGACCATGGGAGTTACCAGACCACTGAGTGCCAGATTAGAGAGATACAACCTGTTATACATTAGTTTTGCAAAACGAAGAATGTCAGATTGCAAGATGAGTTTATATGGTGAAGAACTGGAAGTTGTGGATGCGTTAGATATTCAGGAGTGAAGTTTTGGGGATGCACTGAAAGCTTTGATCATAGGAAAAAAAATTTTAAGTGTGCAGGAAGCTTGTATGTAGTGCTTATTCCAACGCTAATGTATGAGTGTGGAACCCATGTGTAAGTAGGTCATCATAAGTAGAAATGGATGATTTACATATTATGGTTGGAATTGGGGGGGGATGATGAAATAAAGGTATGAGAATGTTATGTGGTGTGAAATCATTAGAAAGGTACATAGATGAATGTTGCTATATTTAGGTTTGGGATGGTCATTTAGAGTGTATGGCCGGTGATAGGCTGGTAAAAAAAAGTGTATAGAAGAGATATACAGATGTATGGAGAAATTTTATGAGGGCTGGAGATAACTTAATTGTTATATTAGTGGTTGGGGATCAAATGCAAGAGGTTACACTATGAGTAAAAAGTCACTTATGTCAAGGCTGTATCTGTGGGAGTAACCTCATGGAAGAACTAATCAGTCCAAAGGAGTCTACATTTCCTTGCTACAGTGACTGGTGCAACTTTGGACTACAGGAACCTTTAGAAAAGTCCTACGTAATGTCTGGACTCTCATAGATATTGATCCTGGGGTGATTATAGATAAAATAGATAAAGTTCATGTTTCATTTTAATGTGCTATGTATTGACTGATGATGGAAGAATAAAGGATAATGATTGATGTTGTTGAGGCTGTGTGTACCTGATCTACCCCATTAAATTGAGAATGGAGTGATAATGATAAAATAGATCTCAGATGCCAGAAGATTTGAGATACTCAGTAGCCACTGTAATTTAGTGATAAGTGATAAATGTTGAATGGAGATAAAGGCAAAAATAGGAAGAAGATAGTAACACATAACACTGGGCACATATCCTCTTGCCTGCATTTATAATATTTATGATATTGTTAATAACCTCTGGCTCAGTCACGTAATGATATTCACCTAGAGTTGTAATCATCGTTAGGTATTGTTCTAATACTGCCACTGATAAAGTAAGTCATACAACACGTATTAGATTTAATGAGCCTTCTTTTCATGTAGAAGTACATTAGTAGTTGTAACATGTTAGAATGTTGTGCTACAGTGAAGGTTAATACAATATGTACATAGGAATGTAAGATTAAGTTGTAAATCAAAGATCATACTGTTCCAACCTGGATCATTATCATTATTCACTATCCCATTTAATCACCAGCACATCATGTAAC
Organism: Panulirus versicolor; assembly: GCA_032361705.1. Lineage (NCBI taxonomy): Eukaryota > Metazoa > Arthropoda > Malacostraca > Decapoda > Palinuridae > Panulirus > Panulirus versicolor. Next base: position 1,701 of record JAUUDZ010186066.1, on the reverse strand, counting down.
CAACTTGGCTCATAACAAGTCTGACTGGGACTCATGGTAACAAAAAAACACGTCATAAACTTCAAGGAATTAACAGTTTAGGGTTGGGAGTCAGTTATTGATTATGCTTTGTCTAACTTCATGCAGATGAGGTGGACTTAACGTAATAAATCTGTTTTAGATATTATATTCTTTTTCCGTTGACTTTAGATGTGAATTAATCATTTCTGGTCGATTTGTATTTATGATAAAGGTTGACCTACTCCTTATTTCAGAGTCCCATATGCTTTTATTTAAGCAGTATGCTTTTTAAGCTAAGAATACCACATATGTAAGTATATGTTCATTTGTAAGTTATGGAAGTTCTTCAGATATCATAATGGTTATAGTGTCTAATGGATACAACTTGTGGTAGAAGTTTAGTTTTGTTCACAGATCAGGTTGTGAACCAAATTTTAATCCTGTTTGCGTATGTTGTTTCTCATTAAATATCTTCATTTGATTGAGACAAAATATTGATGTCTTTTATTCATATTAAAGATCAAACTCTAGAATATACTCTGTTAATTATGCAAAAGGGAAATTTATACCTTGACACCCTTTATGATCTGCACAAGTGCTCCTTGGATTTGTTATTAGCCTTGGTTATTTGTGTAGGTTATAAGAAAAGTAACGTAATTCTGTTATTGTTACAGTTCATCACTCATTTCATGTACCATCATCTGTCATCAAATCATGTCATGAAATATCATATTTTGGGCAATTATTACAATATTGCACCTTTTGTACATAAAAATGTCATGCCCCAGGTTATAGCTAATGCCAAAGTTTGGTGGGCATAGTTTATGTGATATTGTTGTTATTTATTATTCCTACAATAAAGATATTTAAATATTTAGTTTCTTATTCAACTCCTTTAGAAGAGCCTTGGGATATTATATCCTCCATGATGCTCACTCCATCATACACTATATATATATCCACCTTTCATGATATATCAAATAAGCCACCTTAATAGCTTATGCATCTGTTATGGTTGTAATGGTAAATGCTAAAATAAAGCCTATAAACACACACCTTACCCATTTCATTGCTCATTAATTCTGAAAAGTAGTTCCTCCAAGTGGAAAGAATGAAAGAAAAAACTTTTATTCCCTACATAAATAATTGAAGAAAATACCCAAAAGTGTAGTAAAGGTTCCTCCAAACTTTCATGGGAGAGTGTTCAGCTTAAGAAAGGCATTCCATGTTGTTGGCAAGGTTCATCATTAATTATGTAATTGCATATTTGTACTACATGAGGACGTAGTTTTACTCATGGCAGCCCCCATCTCTTAAGCTGTCTACTGTCATACATCCTCTTTAATTTATGTATGCTGTCCTCAATCAATCTGTTCCATTCATCCACCATATTTGTCCTATAGAGATATTTCTTTACATCCTTATTTACAAGTTTCTGAATTTCATGTTATGTTCTCTAGTTGCTCGATCCCTTCATCTCTCAAAAAAACTCTCCAATGATCGAGGCTCAGTCATTTTTCTTAACACTACCTCGCTAATGCAGAAAATGGCGAACATGTATGAAATGCACAGAATAGACTGAATTGGAATGATACGGTATACTGGGGTCAACATGCCATCAGTGGACTAAACCGGGGCATGTAAAGCATCTGGAGTAAACCAGCAAAGGTCTGTAGGGCCCAGATGTGCGTAGGGAGCTGT
>JAUUDZ010185954.1:10410-30659 GCA_032361705.1 Panulirus versicolor | reverse complement strand
CATTAATATTGTTGGAACTACTATTCCTTCGAACAGATTCATTTTTGCTCTCCGAGATAACGTTCTCTCTTTCCACACATTCCTTGTTGCTCCCTGAACCTTTGCCCTCTCCCCCACCCTGACTTACTTCTGCTTCCATGGTTCCATTCGCTGCCAAATCCACTCCCAGATATCTAAGACACTTCACTTCCTCCAATTTTTCTCCATTCAAACTTACATCCCAACTAACTTAACCCTCAACCCTGCTGAACCTAATAACCTTGCTCTTATTCACATTTACTCTCAACTTTCTCTTTTCACACACTTTTCTAAACTCAGTCACCAACTTCTGCAGTTTCCCCACTTCAATTAACCACCAGTGCTGTATCATCACAAACAACAATTGACTCACTTCACAGGCCCTCTCATCCCCATCAGGCAGCATACTCGCCCCTCTCTCCCAAATTATTGCTTTTACCTACATAGCCACTCCGACCTTCACTGGGAATCAATCATTTTCCTCTCTTCCTACTCATACACATGCCTTACACCTTTGATAAAAACTTCTCACTGCTCCTAGCAGCTTACCTCCCACACCATATATTATTAAGACTTCCACAGAGTATCTCTGTCTCCCCTATCATATGCCGTCTCCAGATTTACGAATGTTAGAAACAATCCATCTGTTTTTCTAAGTATTTCTCACATACATTCTTCAAAGTATAACCCCTGATCCACACATCCTCTACCACTTCTAAAACCACACTGCTCCTCCCCAAGCTGATGCTCTGTACATGCCTTCACCCTCTTAGTCAATACCCTCCCATACAATTTTCTAGGAATACTCAACAAACTTATGCCCTTGTAGTTTGAATACTAACCTTTATCCCTTTGCCTTTGTACAATGGCACATTATGTGCATTCCACCAATCCTCGTGCACCACACCATGATCCATGCATACATTGAATATCCTTACCAACCAGTCAATAACAGTCATCCCATTTCTTAATAAATTCATCTGCAGTACCATCCAATCCCAACACCTTGCCGGATTTCACCTTCCGCAAGGCTTTCACCACCTCTTCTCTCTTCACTAAACCACTCTCCCTGACTGTTTCACTTGGCACACCACCCTGACCTTTGCTCCCTCACCCACAGTGCAGCTCACTTCACCTTCCATGGTTCTATTCACCTCCATGAACATGCACTCTCAGGTATCAAAGATACCCCACTTCCTGTAAGTTATATATTTTTCTGTATGTTTATTTATTCATTAGTACCCTAGTACCCCTTCAAAAAGGATCCTGGTGTTATGCCAGGACCCTTTTTTCAGGGGTTTCTGCACCTTGAAGGCTGTGCTACTATAAATGGCAGGGACAGGATGGACTTCTTTGAAGTGAGAAGATTGTGATAAATTTAACTTTATCAGCAGCAGACAGTATCTACTGGCACTCTGTTTTTTCATATATCTGAGAATTTAAGTATGTCCTTAAAAGGTAATAATGAAGACTCTGGTATGTATTATCAAATCATACTAGTATGGTCTTGTATATTTGATTGATTTCTTGCAGCTCTGGCCCAGCACAAGATCCGTCAGAAGCAGATCCTCAGAAATCACAAATCTCACAGTCTCTTTCAAGACTCATTTATGCATTCACTACCCATCTTATGAGTACCAGCTGCAAGTTCCAAATGGTTTGTATAATACTCATGATTTGGTGATTGTGAAAATGGTTGATGATTTGATGAAATGCCATGAAAATGTTGAAAGTTGAATTTATAAATGAATCCTTTATTTGCTATTTAGTGCATTTTTTTTTGGAACATTGACTTGTGAGCGAATTTATCTTTCTCTAAACCTTTAGAATTTATCATCTTAAATGTGATTCCCTATGACCCCCATTATCTGTAGACACTGATCAGTGCAGTCATTATGATGTGTTGTTACTGAACTTTACATGCTCATCGTTATCATATCTTGTATTGGTTCCTTTCTTGCTGTTTTTATGTCCTTTTGAAGAAAGTGTGATTTTCTACCCAGACATTGGATTATGATGATTCTCCTAGTTTTAGTCGTCTTAGTTTTTTAGTAATAAGAGTCAGTACTTGCCAACATGATGAGTTGCCAGTGTTCACCAACTTTGTTTAGTCTGTTTTAGAATAATCATGTTATTACCTTCTCCAAATTCTTCAGTAATTTCTTTGAAGTTTCCCAAGGTTACTGATAATAGAATACAGATATTTGGGGAGTGGTGTAGTAATGTCTACAATTATATATCAAAATATTGTAGTATGAATGCTTCAAACTGATTTTATCTAAGCATTATGTTGCATGTACTGTAAGCATTATTTAGCCCATGCAGATTGCCATTGTGAGAAATGTGTGTATGCATGGCGTGGATACAGTCTATAGTCACAGAGTATTTTGTACATGCTTTGCCCCTTGCATCATGCCACCAAAGTACCTTTTAGTTCTTCTGGTTCCATTGGTGTTAAGCTCAAGACCATCGCCACTGAGGTTAAAATGGATGTGCTCAAACATTATGCGAGGTGAATGAAAAGGACTATTGTCTTTAAATGAGGCAAACAAAGTGGGGTGCTACTGTCTTTAATTGAGGCATGTGATTTTCTGCAATAAAATGAACTGTGAGCATATTCTCGACTCTGTTAGCTGGCCAACCAAACAGATGTATTACCGAGGCCATGTGCTCAAAATTTGTTCCACTCTTTCCATAATCAAACCTTGGCAATATGAGGTCGTAGATAAACTAGAGGTACAGCGGAAGAGTTCGGGAGAGAGAGGAATGGTAGAAGAATGCATGGAATGAGGGAGGCAAATAAGGACAGGGATATGTAGAGACTCTTTGCCATGGGCCCCTCCACCTTGAGGGAGTTCCCAAAGTGAACAGGCATTAGTGGTATAGATAGACAGATAGTGAAAGGTTGGTGTGAAGTGTGCTCTTGGACTTTGTGAATATACTTTATGAACTATTTGTGATAGTGCAGAGAAGATAAAGGAGATTGCCAAGAAGGAAACATTAATCAGTGCATTTATTATTATATATGTCTACCTATCTCTCTGATGTCCATTCCCTCTGGAAACTCTCATCAAAAAGATGGCCATGGCAAACAGTCTTCACTTGTCATATTTTCTAAATTTTTATCATGGGTATTTACAGCTTGGTTGTGTAGAAGCTTTGTCACAGCTTAGCGAGAAGTACTCTCCTGCCCTCTACCCAGCAGCATGGGGTTGTCACATTCCTTCTATGCAATTAAGGTAAAGAAATTTATTCTTTCTGTAAATATGTATATATTTTTCTATTTTCCTTTTAACCTCAAATGACTAAAGCTACTTATTGTATCAGGCTTTTGTCAAACCATTATATTAATATCAGAGCTCTTTATGCCTCAGAAATAACCAGATAACTTTAGCTGATCAGAATTCAGTAATTTTATTCAGCTTTTTGTAATTTTTAAGTGTAAGTAACCTCTATGCTTAAGTGTTTAGGTGTGACTTTGTAGGGCATTATGATGTTTTTCTTCATAATTGTTTAGATTTTACTTTGTAAGATGTGTTAATATGTTTATTCTTTATTTTGAGACTGTTTGATTTCTGATTGGAAGTATGATGACCAGTTTTCAACAGCTTTAATTATCAGCTTAGATTTGCCAGATGCCATGTTTGTTCATGTGTTTGTTATCTGTTGTCATTGGTTATCTTTCAGCTTTTCATTCAAACAATCCACCCAGCCTACTCTTTTGTTTAAAACGAGCTTAGTCTCTCATAGATATCTAAGAGTTTCATAACACTTAACCTTGAATCCATGTTGTCTCTCAACATGAAGTCGTCCATTTTCTTTTTAGTTATTTTTTCCATACTTCACAGATTACACTGATCAGGGAGACCAGTCTGTAGCTCAGCACATTTATCTGGTCTTCTTTCATATAGACAGGCATAACATTTGCCCTTTCCACTCCCTTTGGAGTTTGCCTCTCTCTTAAACAGTATTTCACACGGTTTATCAAGTGTATGGTGAAATTTCATCAGGACCTTCAAGTATTCTATTGATGTCACTTCTCAATGTCTCAGTGATCTCTAAAACCTCCTCCTGATACCATCTCTTTGGTTTTGTGGCTATAGTGTCTTCCACTTTAATGACTTCTTTGAACTCTTAATTCATTTCCTTACATATTCTTACATAATCATCTTCAACTCTTCCCTCTGAATCCCTTATCCTGATCAGGTGCCCTTAAAGTGACAATTTATTCCTGTTGAATTTATGGAAAAGTTATTCTTTCCAAATTTGTTTGTTCTTGTACGTCCTATTCTACTTCACAGATGCTGGCTGACTGGAATGCCACCATATCTTTGTCAAAGCACATCTCAAAGCTTTGCTCTTTGATATTTTTTACTGTACTGTTCTTCCCTCTTTCATAAGCCTCTCTTCATATTTAAGTCTACAGATACCTATGTTTCTACTCCATTATTGTTAATTTCAGAGAACTTTCACTACAAATTCTTTGTTGTGTCTAGTGAACTCCATTTTCCATTTTTTTTCTGTAACCATAGAAATTGTTAAATTTTCTGTAATTCCATGACTGTAACACCTTGCAGTTTCCGTGACTGTAACTCCTCTATAAATCTTGTTTCATCTCTGCTCATTTTACTTCATTTACCATATCATTTCCCTATACTTTTAATGGCACCTACACCAAAATTAAAATCCGTCGGTGTTGATTAGCCATCCTTTGTTTCTCTGGCTTTTTCTGCAATCTCCTGTTTTCCTTACAAGCTATGATCCTGCATTTTTCAAAATTTGTCATTTACCAGACCATCTGTAACAGTGTTTATTATTTTTTATGCAACTTTGCTCAATTTTCTGTTTACCTCTGTATCAGTATTCATAGGTCTCTTCCCCACTAAATCAGTCCTCCTGCTCTTAGTCTGTTTACTAGCTACAGAAATTGCTTCTGTTCCTCTCCCGGTCCACTGTTTTCAATAATTTTTCTGCTCTGTATTATAGGCAGTACCTCTTGTTCAACAGCCTTTAGTACATCTAAAATAGACCCTTCTGACCTTTTTTGTTCTTCAATTTTTTAGCTTTTTCCTGTAATTAGATACCTTCTAAATCCCTTCAACTTCTTTGAATCTTTGTTCATACCAATTTACTGTATTATTCAAATCAGTAAGTTCCCCTTCTTGTTTCATGATGCATTTCATGATCTTTTTCTTGAACCCATAATCTCTTTACTTCCTCCTGTAATTGTGTTAACTTTTATTGTCTAGTGATTGATCCTTCTTTCTGGCCTCTTTTTTTCTGCTCAACACCATACACAACTACTCCAGGCAAATATTTACATGGATGAGGCAACTCTTCTTGGTGGATATTTGTGCACTGACTTTCATGTCCTGATTTCAAAGCTCCTTGCCTGCATGGTCAATCATCCTCCAGACATGCAAGTGACTGCACATTTTCGTGAGTTTTCTAGGAATGAAATTGAGCAACTTATAGCTAGATTTAGAGGACCAGGTAGATGATAATTCTGAATTGGTTAATGATAATGATCTGTCTTCAGATCATGTGGTTAGTGCTTTTTTGGCTGCTGGCACTTCCAGTATTGAAAGTTGACCAAAATGAAGTAGAGAAGATAATTCTAGCAGAAGTGGAGGCATTGTCAACATTGCATGCCTGATTGAAAGAGCTATATATGACTGGTGCATCTGGTAATTTTACAAGCTTTTGTAATTTTGCTGGTTCGAAAATTTCCATCAAGGAATCACATTGAATATAACAAGAAGATATCAGTCTCATAAGATTTAATATGATAACAATCAGATAATGATAAATTTTTTGGTGTAGGTAAAATGAAGAGTAAAACACATGTAGCTACAACTTGACACAAAGGCCATGCTTCTTCACATTTTAGCACATTATGCTGAAGTATCTACAAAATTAGTGTACATTATAGAATGAACGTAATGAATGAAATATTCTTGCATGAAAAATTTTAATTTGTTGGGTTAAAAACATTTTCTTAAACAGCTTGAAAAATGTGAATTTTAAGGGTTAGTTAAGGACTTAAGGGATCTTCTTAGAACAGCATGATCTTGATACTTCCCTGATTTTAATCTATTTCTAATTATGATCAATATGAAGGCAGAGAAACATAGGCCGACTTAGCTTAGGGTTTAAGATAGGCTCACCCCAGAGTAGCTCAAATGGTCTGTCTATCGACTGATATCCTTGCCTTCTTATTTGGATCTCTATTACCCTGGCTCAGGCAATGCTAAAGGTCTCAAAAACTGTTCTCAATAAGATATGAAATGGTAATATTTCTTATTTACTTCCATATATACCTTTATTTAAAAATTTTTCCTTACTTGATTGGTGTTTCCCGTGTTAGCAAGGTAGTACCAGGAACAGTTGAAGAAAGGCCACTTTCTCTCACGTCCATTCCCTAGTTGTCATGCGTAATGCACAGCTTTGTATCCTCAGCCAGGCCCCAAAGATCTTTTCATGGTTTACCTTGGGTGCTTCACATGCCCAAGTTCAGTCTTTTTATACTTTTATAGTAATTCTTTGATAAACTTGCTCACTCTCCCCATATCATTCACTCTCTTTGTATTGGTTGGATACCATTTGAATTAAGAATAATTAAAAGATTTGATTCACTAGATTTGGCAGCATTCTTCAGCATTCAATTTGAAACCTCATATATTTCACTCCCAGCTGCTATTAGATTCCTAATGACTGACACTATTGTCTTTATTTTCAGATATGTCATTAAGGGGCCTCTTCACACTCCACACCCCATCCCCTTACCTATATATATAATAGGCTGTGAAAAGCTATACCTGAATTCTTGATAAAAAGCTTGCAGGCTAGGAAACTTCTCTCTGGGTCAGTTATTTTGTGTGTATGCTCTTGATCCACCCTATGGAGGTGGGAATGGTATTGATGATAGAATGTAATATTCTCAACAAAACCCTTTTTTCTTCAGTGAAACTAACATGCACATTGGATTGGTCACAGTAGTCCTCTCCCTGGCTGGTGAATCTCCAATAGCTGGGGACCTTAGTGTGCAGCAGAATATCCTTACTATTGCTTCAAATGTCCTTGCAGGTAAAACTAGCATATATATACTGCATTGACTAACTAATGATTTAAAACAGAATGAATGATTTAATGTAGTTTATCAAATGTAGATAGTTTAGAATGTTGTATGGAGAAGGAAAATTGCAGTCTTAACTACTGTATTTTTGTCAATGATAGATTTTACTCCTCAGGAATTGCAGTTGAAGTGTTGAGACAAGGCAGGGAAGACATTGCAGGAGTTAAAACACCATGGTCATTTCTGGGATCGCCTCAGGTAAAACACATATCTTTTATTTGCTCACTCCTTCTTATTGTTTTAGTAGAAACCTGTTAATTTGAGGTTATATTATTTATTTGTCCATCCATCTATGTCTCTGATGTCTAGTCCCTCTAAGAACCCCCGTCAATATTGGGGATTAAAAAAGATGTAAAGAGGTACATTTATAGTACTTTATAAGAATGGTGGATGAATGAAATATGACTGAGGACATGGTTAATGCAGACACCATATATATAAATTCATGTTGTGCAATAGTAGATAATGTTCAAAAGATGGGGCTGTATAAGAGTCAAACTTCCTCCCCTTACGGTAGAGGTAGGTACGTACTGAAATTGTTATTACCAAAGGTCTTGATGCTGCTACACTTCAGGATTATTTTGGCTGCCCTGTCTATATATATAGATCTTATTTGTTATTGTAACTTGTCCTTGGGTTTTGCAGAGAATTAATATAAGCTATAAATACCTAAATGTTGCTTCACTGAAGACTAGTTTTGAATTACTTCATGCTTTATATCTGGTTAAATTTTTCAGAGAATTCCATGGCTTGAAAAAAAAAAAAAACTAGGTTGGTTGGCTGAACCTAGCCTTTATGTCACAAACATGATGTCAGAAAGGTACTTATGCACTAGACTTTCTGAGGAAGCTTTTCATGGAGGAATTGTACAGAGGCCTTTGACATTCCTCAACTTATTTGTAAATTATACCTTGGTCTAGGTGCCAAGGCTCAATCTTGCACAGAATAGGCTTTCCTTTTGCTAGGTAAAGGATCACAGATGTGCCAGATGATAGCTTAAGGTGTCTGTGGTAATTTCTCCTTTGGCTTTTGGCCTCTATGTTTGTAGGCTCTCATAACTTGCAGAACAAACTGACCCTGCAAAGAAAAGTGAGTTTGAAGAAAGAGAGGCTGCTTCTCTCTAAGGCACTGTTCTGTTAGCAAATTTTCCTCTTGTTTCTTGCTATTCCTTCCCCTCACTTTCAAGAAACATCTCTCCTACCTGGCAATAGTCGCCATCAGTTGTCTGACTATCTGGTTCTGAAGAATCATCAGATGGTCTGCCTGGTGCTGCTTGACAGTCACTGGGATGATGACTGATTATTATTGATTATTGATTTGAGGAGAGCACAAATGGAGATATCCTGTGCTTATACTGCTGAATGAGTGGTTAGTGAAGGGTAAAAGACATTAACTTCACCTGAAGTTAGAGGTTAAGAGGCATCTATCCTATTGAGATCATAGCTAATAGGTCACCAACCCAGAGAGGAAACAGTTTTTTATTCCTGTAAACCCACTTTTATTTATATGATCATCGGGGTTTTTGTACATTTATTAACCTCTGATTGACAGGTAACTTCTGTAGCAGAGGCTGTGGTGCAGCACATCTTACGTATTTTGTGTGTATATACCCATGTGTTGGAGGATATCGTACCAGGATCCCGACCTACACTTGCACCTATAGGTCCTCCATCAGCAATTTCTCCCATTAAGGTATTTACATCACAGTTTATCTCTTGTTAATATTAGCCATTTTAACATGTATTTTCATACTTCTTACCTTACTTATAATTTTTCTACATCAAGGTAAAGTTGGTTTATGTTTTTATGTTAATGTGAAATTTTATGAGGGCTAAGAAAAAAGAGTGAAGAACTGATTGCGGGAATATGAAATATTGAGATGTAGGTATAGACAGGGATAAGATGAGATTTTTGGTGTTAATTTTAACCCTCTAACCAGTCAGCTTGTACTTGTATGTCTGTAAGACTACCATTCCATATAGACTGCATGCATTGATAGTTTTTATCACAGTTTTAAGGTAGAATTCTGGGTATGGGTATTGGTGCTGAATACCTTCAATGGACAGTCTATCTATATATCTATTTGTATCTCTGACTACTGGTCCCTTTGGGAAATCCCTGAAAGGGGTAGCCATGGCAAAAGTCTCCATAACTGGTGAACTCCCTGGGACAGTCCTGTTCTGTACCTTCTCAGACAAAAGAAAGAGAGGTACTATATAGCTGAATAATTCTATATTTCTAATGATATTTATCCGATAATTGTAGTAGTGTTACTTATCAAGTAAATTTAGAAATTTTATTGATTATCATAGAATAAAAGCAAAACAATGATCATTCCAGCTTTTTATACTGTAGAAGTTTTAATTCCTTTTCTTATCTTCATGTATCTTAAAGCCAGTTGCTCATGGCTGCTTTTCCTCTTCACAGTGAGATTTTTAATCTGTATCTCCAGGGTAGTGTTCATGCTCACTGTAATATAAAACCTCGCATTGCTTGCTTCATGGATCTGGAGCCTTCTAACCTTGATGCCTTTTTTTATCATAATTTCTCTACCTTTTATAACTTTCATATGTCATGTAATCTCTCCCCATTCGTCCAACTATGTACATCTCTAATTGATTGATTTCTTGCAATGAAGTAGTGTCTTTCTTCACAGTCATGCACAGAAATCCGCTTTGCAAAAGGGGGTTTCACTGTATAGGGATAAGCCATTGAACTCTGAAGTTGTGTTCTTGAGAGAGCTCTGAATGAATTAGTTTTCAACAGGGTGACTGTAACATTCCAGAGTACAATATTTCTTACCTGTGAGTACTTCCATTTTCACCTCCAAAGGTGATACTTTTCCTCAAATCCTTATATGTGTTTCCAGAGCCTTTGTATCCATTGCCACATATCTTACTTGCTTTCTCTCTTCATCTTCATATCAACTCAGTTCTCATCTCTCTACATCAGCATGCCATTTATAATCTCATATCACCTTCGAAAAAATGTTTGATGTCTTATTAACTCTCATAGTTAAGTCCTACGTGGTTTAGTTTTTGTCATGCTTACTGATATTTTATTTCATATAGAGAAGATCAAGAGCAGAGACTACTGGAGATAAAAACCATTCACATTCATCCAGCAGTGGAGAGAAAGCAGGTTAGTTTTTGTCTTCTATCCAGTTTGTTGTAATGTAGATGAAATTCTCTGAGATCATTCATGATTGCAAGGCAAATTAGAGTTAAGTGCTTGATGTCTTTGTCATGGCAGTTGCATTTTGGGCTTGAAAGATCTTAGGGTATATTGACAAAGTGTTTATAGTGTTGTAGAGATGGAGGATGTCCAGAGCATAAGTGGGATAGTGTGAATATTTATTTTCTGGGAAGTGTGGTGGTTGATTGGCTAGTGGGTTGGAGTTTAAGACTGAGTTAGGAGTTGGTTCTTTAGTGCTTGTTAGGTTATTTCAGTGCATTTTTGCCTTATCTTTGGTAAGTTTATTAGGGATGGGGGGAACTTAAAGTAGAGGTTACTGAAGTGTGAGGCAGGGTTAAGCTTTTTATATCCACGTAGGGGTTGGTGTGTAGTTATAGAGTGGCTTGAGTTGGAGTTTTGTGCTGTTGCATAGAATTAGGATGCCAGGCATGTTAAGGTGGGTCTGTACTGGGAGGAGCCTTGTTTTATTATGGTGTTGAGTGTTTGTTGTTGCTAGGCAATTAGTGATTGTTCTGAGTGTACAATTTTATTTGGTTTGCATCTTTGTTATATTTAGTTTTGAGATGGTAGGAGACTGGGCACATGAGGCATAGTTTTAAAGTGGAATGGGTTGATTATTTGTGTAAGATCCCCCCCCCCAAAAAAAAAAAAAAAAAAAAATCTGATGCCAGTTAGTGTTCCAAAGGCAATTATTTTGTGTGTTGCTTTTATGTTATTGATGTGGAGAGTGGATGTCATGTGTGTCACATGTGATGCCTTTAGACTGGTTGGTGTCTTGTCCATTCAAGGTGGCTTGAGGATATAACCAGGATTTGTGTATGTTTAGGGTTACAAGAGTGATTTAAGACTGTGGAGATGCAGACATTCTGTTCTGGGTGGGCCATTGTTCCAGGTGTGTAATGTATTGCTACATGTATGATGTTGCTACTGGGGTGTTATAGTGTTTTGAGTTGATTGTGAGGTCATCTCCATGTGAAATGATCTTTATGTCGAGATTTGCCTAAGGAAATGGGAAGTTGTATAGGAAGAGATTGAAAAGAAGTGGAGAAAGAACTGCTCTTTGGGGAACTCCATTGTAGAGTTTAAGGGTTTTATATGTGAATCCATTATGATTATTTTTGGCATGGTGGCTGGCTGGAAAACTGGTCAATCACTTTCTGTCATTGCTGTGGAGGTTGTGTCAAGTATCTTTTGTGTGATGATGTGCTAGGGGACTGTATTGAATACTCTGTTGATGTCTGTTGCCAGTAGTACTGTGCAGGAGTGGGATTGTGGTTGGCTGAATCCATCTTTGATATGTTTTGTGAGCTCAGTATGTAATGTGGTGGTACAGTGCTTACTTCTGAAACCATGCTATGTGGATGAGAGTGGGATGTTTTGTTTCCATTGTGGGTAAATTTTTAACAGAATTCAGATACTAAAGATAAAAGTGATATAAGGCAGTAGGAGAATTGGATAGTTTGGAGTGTATTTTAGGATTGGTATTATGTTAGCAGGTTTCCAGGTATTAGGGATTTTGTGTAGTCATAGGTAATGGAATGTATCTGTAAGTGCTTGGATTGCAAGTGGGTCATAGTGTTTCATGTGAAAGCATGATATATTGTTTTAGGCCTTTAAGGTTTTAATGGCTGTGCTTGGGAGTGAGAGGTGGTTGAGCAGTTGTTTCTGAATTGATTTTGTGTAGGTGTTTTATGATTTTCCTGTTTAGGAGTTTGGTGAAAAGTTATACTTTGAGGTGGTTTGGGCATGTGGACAGAATGCAAGAAAGGGTGTTTAAAAGGAGGGTGTGTGACAATAGGATTAAAGGGGTTGGTGTGAAAGAAATACCTCCTGTGATTTGGGGAAACAGAGTGGAAGAGCAATGGAAGGAGAGAAATGGTGGAAGAATGCATGGAATGGTGTATGTGAGGGAGGCATGCAATGACAGGAATAAGTGCAGACTTTTGCCATGGCTACCCTCTTGATAGGAGTTCCCAGAGGGAACGAGCATCAGCGATATAGATAGATTGGGACGTGGTGGTTTGTGGGTGATTTTTGAGTTGTGTCTCATGAGTATGTGCATTCTTTAGAGGAATGGATTTAATTGGAATGGGTCAGGAGTGCTTCAGGAATGGTGTATGGACTGGTGTGTAGGAGTGGCTTAACATAAATGTGTACCAGAACTGTTTGTGGTGGGATCTGTTATTGAATATGTTGAGAAAGGAGTGCCAGTTTTCAGTTTGTCTTTCAGAGAATAGGTTACTGATAATATTGTTTATTGTTTGGATATGTTGCCTGGTTTCTGCTGATGGTGAGTGATTGTTTCTGAGTTGGTGTCTTTGCTTTATGAGGTGTATAACTTTTGGGGTGAATTTTGGGATGTATATCTTTCTGTGCCAGGCCATCATCTCCTAGTAGTGGAAAAATGTGTTTGAGTGTTAAGATGTTTAGATATGACCCATGGTTGGGCACATTGGCTAGAAACAGCTCCAGGCTACATTGGCTGGGAACAGCTCCAGGCTACACTCCATGTCAGAACAGAGATAGGTGGGACCCATTGAGGCAGGAAGTTTTGAAGGGTGTAGCTCCCTTCAGAAGCATCCCCATCTTTTCTTCTTGAAGTCAGGGTGGAGGCCTAGAAATAGAGGTATAGCATATGGAGGAAACTGAATTGGTGATAAAAGGATGGCGTGAATGAGATTTTTAGTGCTCTGGGCCTGAACATCCAGGAGAGCTGAAGGTGTGCATAGGATAAAGTGAATTGAAGTGATGTAGTGTACAGGGGGAAATGTGCTATCAGTGGACTAAACCAAGACATTTGATGCAGGTGGGAGAAACCATGGAAAGGTTTGTAGGACTTGGTTGTGGATTGAGATATGTGGTTTCATTGCATTACAAATGACAGCTGGAAAATGAATGTGAGTGAATGAGGCCTTTTCTTCATCTGTTCTTTGTGGTACCTTACTAATGTATGAAACGGCAAACAAACATGAAAGAAAGAATAAGGTTTGTCAGTGCAGAGGGACAGGTTGTTTAGAGAATAAATTTGAATTGAGAGAACTTGGCAGTGCAGAAGTGGGTATGGTAGGGAATGGAACCATTGGAACTTAAGTATTCCATAGGGGGGTTGTAGGAGCAGAGGTCTTTAGCATATTGAGAAATGTGTGGAAAGAGTGGAATTTAAAGAATACACTTGTAAGATAGCACTCTCAAGTCAAATAATGAATGGTATGGTACTTAGAACTTATGGAGTTAGAGACAGAAAACTAATGATGAAAGTGTATAATGTACATATAAGAATTTAGGTTCGTTTAGTACAGGTTATATAGAATAAATGCAATAAAGATTTCATTCTTTTCATATGAATTAAGTATCCACACACATTAAATGGAAAGTTGTTTTTTTTTATCTTCTTGCATATTTACTAAGCATAGCCAACACAAATGGCAGTGTTTGTTGGAAGGTGTGGTGCACTCCATTGTAATGGATTTGAATGAACCAGATATGATCTAGGACATAAGTGAACAAACAATACGATGGATGGAATTTTTAGTATTGTACTGTATTGTATTCATTTTTTATGGATGAAGCATCAGTAATTGCTAGGCAGCCAACAACCAGGGAAGTATATTACCAGTACTATCTGCCTGGGTATTGGGAGGGTTAGTGAGCCAACATGTTAGTGGTTGTCAAGTTGCACTTCACTGACCCTGGTAGCTGTCTTTTCTTTCTGCCTCACCCACATGTAGACTACTGACATTCTCTCCACAAACTTACAGTCTCTCCTTTTCATACATAACACTTGACAAAACTTGACTCACACAGCTCAGTCTTCTTAACTCTAGATTTTCCAGTGATGAGCATTATGCACTAGCCCTGCCTTTTGGCAAAGAGTTAGGAGCAATAGATAGAAGTAGTAGGTATGAACATTTAGGCAGGAGCATTAGGTGGATGTAGTAGGTAGGAACATTAGACAAGGGCATTAGATAGAAGCAGTCTGCAGGAACATTAAGTAGGAGCTTTTGCAAATGCAGCGTTAGAGTTGCCCTCTGCTAGTGGTCTGTTAAGGGTGAGGCAGTAAAGGCTAAGAAGTGGCACTGGAGTTCACGAGTTATAATGACTCTTGCCGTGGCCATGGGGGGAGATCCAGTTGGGAACAAGTGTGAGGGATATAGATAGATAGAAGCATTGGTACAATTGCAGCTGTGGTGAATTCATGTTCTGGTTATGGAACTAGAATATCATTTTGAGTAAAGAATGAAAATATTAGGAGAGATTGAGTACTCTTAAAGAAATGGTTGGTAAAGGAGTAAGTGCTGAGGTGAGATAGTACATTTAAAGAAACTTGATGTGAAAAGATTAAGTGTTATTGTATTTGATGTCAGTAAGATTAATTTATGTTGGGGTAGTTTTAAAGCAAGATGGACAAATCAAGTTTGAAGATAAAGGCTGGAGTGAAAGTTTTGATAATGTTCTGAAATTGAGTGTTTCTTTCATTTAATTGAAGCAAATGTCATTTTGCTTATGGATAGATTTTAATCTGTTTTTGATTTAATTCTGTATCACACACAGATGGTGAAGAGAAGGAAAGAAAGTCACTGAAACATGGAACTGTTGGAGCATTTTCACACTTGCCAGAATATATCAAGATGTATGATGTCCTGAAAAATGCATACACAAATTATAAGGTAAGCAACAGCCATATTAACTCTCTGACTTTTAATATAATTTTCATCATTTACTCACAAGTTTATTAATATGAATTCATAGCCTTATCACAGCCCATGTCTTACATCCTTATAATATTATTGGGACTACTTTACCTTCCAACATAGCCATTTTTACCTTCCCATGTAACAGTCTTTCTTTCCACACATTTTTAAGCACTCCCAGCACCTTCATCCCCTCACCCACCCTTGACTTACTTTTGCTTCCATGGTTCCATTCGCTGTCACGTTCACTCCCAGGTATCTGAAATATCTTAATTCTTCCAATTTTTCCATTCAAACTCACACCTCAACTAACCTGTTTCTCATCCCTGCTGAACCAAATAACCTTGCTTTTATTCACATTTCCCCTCAACTTCCTCCTTTCACACTCTCTTTGAAACTCTTGACACCAACTTTTGCAGTTTCTCACTTGAACCTGCCACCAGTGTTGTATTGTCAACAAAGAATAAATGATTCATTTCCTAAGCCACATACCCTATGGACTGCATGCTCACCCTTCTCTCCAAGACTCTTGCATTTACCTCCCTTGAACATGTTGGAGGGTGCAAGGTGTGTAGATGATAGAGTGAACTGGATCAGTATGGTTTATAGGAGACAACATGCCGTCAGTGGGCCAAATGAGGGCATATGAAGCATTTGGGAGAAACCATGGAAAGGTCTAAGGAGCCTGGTTGTGGATAAGGAACTCTGGTTTTGGTGCATTGTACATGATAGCTATGGAGTGGAAGTGAGTGAATGAGGCCATTTCTTTGTCTACTCCTGGTGCTACCAAACTGACTTTGGCAATGGCAAACATATTAATAGATAATAGATTTACAGTACTGTTGAAAACTCTCAATATTCTTTTATTTTTTCCAACAAAAACATTTATGAAAATACACATCAAACTACTTATGCCTGAAAATACTCCTGGTATACCTCTTACTCTTGGCAGTAAAGCAGCATAAGCTAAAAGTTATGTAGTAAATGTAAACAGTGTCTCACCAGGTTGAATTTGATATGATTTTCTGAAATTTTTTGTGGTTAACTGAAATATGAAAACTTTTGGAGATGATTTTTTTTTTTTAGAATATATGAAATTAATCCCCACATAGAGAGTACTTTGGATATTAGCATTGCAGCAGTGAAAAGGTAAGAAACTAATATTTGATTTTAAGATGACTGGCTGTAGAATGTTTTTTGCTTAAATTGAGAAATATTATTTCTTGAATTTCAGATGTCCCTAGAGGAGAGCACTACAGAAAAACTCTGTGGGTTGCTTCAAGTAGCCCTCACTAGTCTGGGTAGACTTCTAGAAGTGGCATCAATGGTAGAATTTGGAAAGCTTGCTGATGAGATGCTTCAGTATTTAAAAGTTGTCACATCTCTCCTCCCAACACTTACAGTGCAGTGTGGCCAGCAGGTAAATTGGTTGGAAATAGTTCTTACTGTTTTAGCAGGCAACGTGGATAGTGACTTGTTTGGATATTTGTTTAGAAGAGTTTATGAAATTCTAGTGTAACGTTCAATGTTTTTATTTCATATAAAGCAAGCTAAAAGGAGCTGTCTCATCTGCATGATAACCAAACCAACATGCAGGCTTACAAGCAATGTTTGCAGATCTCAGTTGGCTTCTCATTTGTAGAATATGTCAAGACTCATTAATATTAAAGTTTTGTTAGATTTAAAAATGCAGTGTTAACAGCACACATAACCTTGTGCATTCTTTACTCATATTAAACACATGGATAGTATAATTAAGAAGAAGAAGTTGAAAGAGATGACAGGTAATTTATAGTTAGTAGTGGTGGTAGGTGATTAGTAGATGGTAGGCAGCCACCAACCAGAGAGGTATATTACTGGTAATTTCCACTTGGGTATTCGAGGGTTAGTGAAGGCTGCATAGTGAACCAGCACTTTAGTGGTTTTCCAGTAGCACTTCTCTTACCAGGTAGCTGTCTGTTGTTTCTGCCTCACCCACACGTGAAATGCTGGCATTCTGTCCTCAAACATACAGTCTCTCCTTGTCTCACATGATACTAGACAGCACTTAACTCACACAACTCGTTCTTCACAACTCTAGATTTTCCTGTGATGAGCGCTTTGTGCTAGCCCTGCCTTATGGCAAGATGGTATGAGCAATAGATAGAAGTAGTAGATAGGAACATTAGGCAAGAGCATTAGGTAAGTACACTAGGTAGAAATAGGAGGTAGGAATATTAGTTGGGTTGGAGGGCACTTATATGTAAAAGAACAAATAGTATTTGACAAAGATGATGTAAAGTGTAATAGGAATAAAAGACTTCTTAAGAAATGGATGACAGTGAATTTGAGTGTGTTA
Organism: Panulirus versicolor; assembly: GCA_032361705.1. Lineage (NCBI taxonomy): Eukaryota > Metazoa > Arthropoda > Malacostraca > Decapoda > Palinuridae > Panulirus > Panulirus versicolor. The sequence goes on along the minus strand of JAUUDZ010185954.1, from coordinate 13,282 downwards.
CACTTCTATTAAAATGTTACCAGTTAAGTGTTAGAAAATGTTGTAATTCATACCATATTAAACATTTTATCAAAATTTTTTTTAGTCTGACTGAAGTTTTGTGAAACTAACAGTACTGCTTTGCTAATAAGTTCTTATTTCTTTCAGCTTTTGAAGTGTTTGTTTGGTTCAAATGTGATGGCACTTTTTGATCAGCTGCATCGAAAGGTGCCTGATCCTCTGCCTCGTGTGTCAGTGGATCCAATAGGTACCACAAGCAAGAGAACCAGAGAAGAAGCTGATAACATTGGCCTCCATCACTTGTGTTTCAACATACCTTTGGCTGAATTAGAGAGTGATCTAACAGCTATGTCAATGGCAAGACAGGATAGTGATCCTATTAGGTTAGTGCTAGTATGACCCATTTGGTGGCATGATGAAAGGGGCATAACACCTGCAATATACTTGTATAGTATACTGCAGCACAAATTACAGTAACACTTTATGGTTATAGACTGTATCCACTCTTTGAGAACACATGCTTCTTGCACAAGGCTGGCAGTGCCACACCACTGTTTTGCTAGGTCAATGATGATTGCTTTATTCCAAAATTGATTCCACGTAAATTTAAGAAATGGTGTAAATGGACTGTGTGTGTTATTCTAAAAATGGCATAAATCAAATACATGTAAATCAAGAGGTCCTTGTATATGTGTCATAAGTAGAGGGGGAAAAGGAGAAGAATGGATTTTTTTTTTTTAAAAAGTACTTGGGGCCTAAACATGCAAGAGGGTGAGGGGCAGGTATGGGATAGAGTGAATTGAAGTGATGTGGTAACATAGGGTGGCATGTTTTCAGTGGACTGAATCAGAGCACATGAAGCAGCCATGGGAAACCTGGAAAAGGTCTGTGTGGCATGGTAAAAGAAAGGGAGCTGTGGTTTTGGTGCATAACACCTGACAGCTAGAAAATGGATGTGAGTGGATGAGGTCTTCTTGTTTCTGGTGCTACCTTGCAAACATAGGGAATAGTGAACAAGGATCAACACAAAAAATTATAATCATGAATATTGTTTCATATATTGGGATTTTTCTTTCTCTTCTTTATTTCCCTACATGATGATTCTGTCTCATCCCCAACCATTGATAGCAACAGTTCCAAATCATTTTGAATTTCAGTTTAACTCCTCTTTCGATATTGTCATTCTTGTACATCTTTTATTGCATACTTTTACCCCCCAGTTCTCTTATTGTAATTGCAGTGCACTTTCTTATTCTCCACAGTCTTTGCACTGTTTTTCTTCTGTCTTCATAAATTCTATATTTCCTTCCCGTATTCCCCTCCTCATTCATTTATCAATTTCTTATAAGAACTGTTTCCAGTAGCAGGGGAATTGTGGACTTTAGAGTGAGAAGTTCCTTGACAAGATTGCACTTCAGTACCAGTAATACAGCCTCTCCAAATGTGACTTTTCACTTGCAGCGTAACCTTATGCAGACAGAGTCCAATAACACCCTTAATGTAATAAAAAGCTACTAGAGCTGTATTCAGATGATATTTTTCTCTTCAAAGTAGGGGTTTGGTTTTTCATTCTCATGGTGTGTGGAAGAGGGGAATGATGAAAATGAATGCAAATGTGATTAAGGCTCTTGATTTTGAAAGAGTTGGTCATTCTCAGTGTAGTATTAATTCGAAATAAGAATTTATTTTTCATTTATTTGTAATTACTCCAGCACCAATATCTATTATAGAGCCCTGGTGTTACCCAGTACTGTGCACTATTCTCAGTAGCATTGAAATGTAGACTTCTTTGGAGAGAGTTCTTTGATGAGATTGTACTCCCAGTGATTCAGAATAACGAGATGACTTTTCATTTGTTGTGTAACTTTTGCAGGCAGAGCCTGGTAACAGTTATAAGTTTAAGTATTTAAGAGTGATGATCAAGAAAGGCAGTAGTGGCAGTGCTGAAGTTGTGAGCTCAGTGATGTTAGAGAGAGAGAAATTGGAGGTTTGTTGAGAGCTCTTTTGAATGGAATGAAGTATAGTGTGTACCAGAAGCTTGTAGGATGGAGTGCATGTTCCATGTTGAATGTTTGTATGTGGGACCTTAGTCCTGCCAGGTCTGACTGAATGAAGTATAAGAACAGTTGATACAGAATCCACTACCATCTGGAATCAAGATATCTAGTAGATCAGATAGATGTGATATGAAGATATTATAAGGAAAACTCAAGTATGGATGAAATCTTTGAAAGATATATGACCAGTACTACTGACATGTCTCCTGCATGTTTTATAAGGCAACTGATAGGAAGGAGAAGGAAACTGGAAATCTTCCGTTCTTGTATTATCGCTTCTTATGAAATAGGAACAGAACAAGGAACCAAGCAAGGATTTGTCCTCATAGGCTTAGGCTGGCTTGTCTGAATGTGTGGCTTTAACCAGGATGAAAAGAAGGGAAAAATAAGGGGTAAGTTTGATAAGAGAATTGCAAATGTTGTATCTCTGAATAAAACAAGGTTGAAGGCGAAAGGTGTAGGATAGTTTCAGAATGTTTGGATATAATTTAGGTGCAGGGTTATTTAGAAAATTAGAGTAAAATGAGGGGTGGCACTTCTAATGAAGAAGGAGTAGTATAGCTGTGATAAAGAGTTTAAGAAAGTAAGTTTAAGACAGTTGTGGGTTACAGTGAAAGTAGACCATAATAAGTGAATGATTGTTTATGTTAATGTCATCTTGTTGGTGAGAGGATTGAAACAGGAACTCTTGGAAGAATCACTGGTACAGATGCATCATATCCCTGGCTCCCACCTAGTACTAATGCAGAGTTTCTTGATGCTGCAGACGATGATCTTGTAGTCAACATTCGAACTTCCCCAGTTGGATCTCATTC
>JAUUDZ010185846.1:0-18079 GCA_032361705.1 Panulirus versicolor | reverse complement strand
CATAATTCTAAACTAGTAATAACATTTGAAAAATCTTTCTACAAAGATGGCACCAAATTCTTCCATTCTATACAAAACTAAAATTCTATGGATTGGCTTTTCCATATCAATACAACTTAACTACTTACATACTTAAAGTTTTCTGCTATCCCAAAAAGATTCTAAAGCAATACTAGAATCTGAAAACTGCATCGTGGAAATACTAAGTCTAAACTTCCCCACACCTCACTTCCATAGCATACATATTTTTTAGGAAATGTCTTGAAGCTTTAGGAAAAGAGAATTTGATTAAATTTGTGTTGTACTACGGAAGACGAAACAAAAAAAATCCTTTACTGAACTAATTCACATGTTCAAATAGATTCCAAAAGGTTATGCCTAAAGGCAACAAAACATACAGGTTGTTTAATTTTGCCTTGTGCCTAACCCATCAAGTTTTTGCCTCCTCACTAAACAATGACAATCACACACTTCCTCAACATATATATATTTTGCTGTACATCCAAACTATCTGAGGTTCTCCCACACAGTAATCAAACACAATCTAAATAACCCATTTCCAACATTCAAGACACACAAAGGAACAACTTAAAATTAAGTCCCTACACAATTTCTAACTAGTAATATCTTTTTCAGTAAAAAGCTTCAAAACAATATGGGCATTTCTTCTTTGTCAAAGAAGGATATCTTATTTAAATGTTAGAAAGCTTCATTCAAGGATCTGGAATTTTGAGTTACTAATTAGATATATAATTGAAATATGCTACACTTTCCAGTTTATAGCATCTTGCTTAACAGGATAATCCTCAGTTGTTTTACACAGATACAAATTATTCATTCATGCTCTCATCTGAACACAACTACTGTTCAACCATTCTCATTCAAAAATTCTCAGTATTTATATTTGCAATTAGCCACACTAGCACTCTTCTCCAAGTGCAACATCATGCATTACACTAACATCATAATGTACAAGTAAGTTTAGGAGAATGCATATGGGATGAGTAGGCCTTTGGACTCTAGACTTAACAATTAACTTGCAAGCTAAAACTGCCTATGCCCTCATCTCCTCACTTAGCCTGAGCAAGTGCTTGTTCTTCTTCCTGGTCGTCCTCTGAGGTAACTGGCTGGTCATGAATGAAGATGGGTGACCCTTCCCCTCTTACTGCTTCACCTGTCACGTGCACACTCACAATGTCAGAGCCTGGTATCTCAAACATTGAGTCCAAAAGTAGGTTTTCCTGAAAAAAAATAAGACAAATAATACACAGGGAAACGTTTACTTTCTGAATATAAACTATTCTCAAGGGTAAATTACCTATACATTTTCATAATCTATATTTCTGATGCCTGTTTCATTCTGGAATTCCCTCAAGGTGGTGGCCACAGTAATAAAGTTTCATAACTGGTGAACTATAAGCCATACATAATCTACTAAATGGTGGAATATCCACACATTGCAAGGATTATCTTCTATCTGTTTGTCCATTCCCTCCTTTGTGAATTAGCATTAGGAATTGATGAATACTTCATAAAGTTGCCAGGTCTTATCTACTGAGTTAAATCATTTCTACTCTGGCTAGTAACCACACAAGAGTCAGGAATTTTTAAGAACTGGGCAAGTGCCTTCTGTCAAGCACATCTCACCTTGTAAATAAGAAGCCCATGCCAAACAAACTTGGATCTCAATACTCCACCTTTTCAATATTTCTATAATTACAATAAAACTAGTATTACCATGATGGCACGAAGACCTCTGGCCCCTGTCTTCCTTTCCATTGCTTGTTGAGAGATGGCATCCATGGCATCAGGAGTAAAGCTCAACTCAACCTGCAGAAATATATCATGTTAAGTTTCAAGGTTGAATAGATGACCACAACTCATCACACACACTGAAGCATTATTTTCATGAACACATTCTCTTGCTTTTGTTCAAACTCTTCCTTCTCCCCCTTGGTGGCAATCTCTTCTCTCTTTTTAATTATTCTTTACTCTCAAAATAAACTCCCTCACCTAAGACTTGTTCCTTCTCAATTTCATACTCCTTTCACTAGCAAACCCATACCCCCAATTATTTGCATGTTTTTTCTCTCACTTGAAATTACTACTCTCATTGGAACCTTTCTCATGTAACATTTTTGCAAATTACTGATATGATAATATCAAGCATCTTGATTCAAATGGCATATGATAATACCAAATCAAATAACAGGAAAAAGTCAGGAGTCATCACACATTTGTTTATATAGATATCTGGGAATAAAACTAAACTCTCCAAAGACTGTCAAAATTATAACCAATGAACCTGGGAAAAGCATGGTTTTGAGTAAAACCACTCCAAGAAGCTTTCCAGTACAATATTTCAAACAAAATGGAGTTTAAGCAGACACAACACAACTGCACAAGCACAAAACATCACCTATTATAGAGTAGAAGATTAGCAATTTGATGTTCCAAGTAAATAAACAATGACAAGGGGCATCATTGTGCAATGGTAGTGCTCTGCAGTCTCAAGCCACCTGACTTGGGTTTAATTCCAAAACTGATTAGAGATGACAAGATGTTATTTGCTCTCTCTCCCTCACCCCACCCTCCTCCATATGACCCTATCTATAGCCCATGCCTCACAACTATATAATACTGTTGGTAGTACTATTCCTTCAAACATACCCACTTTTGCTCCCTGAGATAAAATTCTCTCTTTCCACACACTCTTCATTGCACCCAGAACCTTCTGCGCCTCCCTCACCCTATGACTCACTTCTGCTTCCATGGTTCCATTCGCTGCTAAGTCCATTCCCAGATATCGAAAACACTTCACTTCCTCCAATTTTTCTCCATTCAAACTTACATCCCAACTAACTTTTCTTGAAATAACCTGCTCTTATTCACATTCACTCTCAACTTTCTCCTTTCACACAATTTCACACACTTTTCCAAACTCAGTCACCAAATTTTGTATGTTCACACTCAAATCAGCCACCAGTGCTGTATCATTGGCGAATAACAACTGACTCACTTCCCAGGCACTTTCATCCCCAACAGACTGCATCCTCATTCTTCTCTCCAAGATTCATGTGTTAACCTCCCTCACCACCCCATCCATAAACAAACAAAACAACCATGGTGACATCACACACCGCTGCCGCAAACTGACCTTCACGGGAACCAATCACTCTTCTCTCTTCCTACATGTAAGTTTGCCTTAAGCCCTTGATAAAAACTTTTCACTGCTTTTAGCAGCTTACTTCCCATACCATATATTCTTATGATCTTACAAAAAGTGTCTCTATTAAACCTATCACATGCCTTCACCAGATCCATAAATACCGCATACAAATTTTCTAAGTATTTCTCACACACATTCTTTGAAGCAAACACCTGATTCACACATCCTCTACCAATTCTGAAACCACACTGCTCCTCTGCAATCTGATGCTCTGCACATACTTTTATCCCTTCAATCAATACCCTCCCAGACAACTTAACAGGTATAATCAACAAACTTAAACCCCTGTAGTTTGAATACTCACCTTTAATGCCCTTGCCTTTACATAATGGCACAACACATGCATACTGCCCATCCTTAGGCACATTACTATGATCCATACATACTATGAAAATCCCTACCGACCACTCAATAACATAATCACACCCTTCATTCAGAAATTCAGCTGAAATACAATCCACTTCAGTCATCTTGTCACATTCAATCTTAACTAAAGCTCTCACCACCTCTTCACCACACCACTCTCCATGACTCTCAATTCGCAAACCACCTCGACCCAAATGCCCTACATATGCCACCCTATCATCAAACATATTCAATAGCCCTTCAAAATACTCACTCCATCTCCTACTCACTTCTTCACTACATGTAACTAATTTCCCTTTTGCCCCCTTTAATGATGTTTACTATCTCATATCTTGTTTTTGCACATTGTTAAACTCCCTCCATCTTATTTTCCCTAAAGTTTACTGATACTTGCTCAGCCTAACTTTCAGTTGCTATTTTTTCAAACCCTGCACTTTCCTCTTGATCTCCTGACAATTAAACCTACCCAGTCTAATGAAATACAATCACCTTGTCCATGCCAAACAGCATCTGGAATTGTGGGACAAGAGCATTCTTTGGCTCTGTGAGGATCTTCACCAGCATGGCACGGGTTAAGGAGTGGAATGGCACCAGCACTGGAAACCTACCAACAAACTCCTACAAAGAAAGTGCAACATGAAGGATTAATTTAAACTATATTTATAGAAATTTTTTCCATAGCTCTGGACAATTGCTGACAATCTACAATGATTACTTTTACAGCCTTAACTATCCTTCAAATCTGTCATACTCATAACATTACTTGTAAACTGAGTAAATAAATTTTCCATTCCTTCCCACAACTACTGACCACCTAAAGGTACTATCTTTTCCATACCTGGGTTTGAATACAAGATGTACTACATGTGATATAAAAAGGGATATAAAATCTTTCTTATTCCTCCTATTTTCCATTTTCCTTTAAGTTAAAGAAATCAAACATTCTGGGATGTAGTTAAATGTAACCATACAAGAAAAAATAATTTCTTATAAAATATGAACAGTTAAATCCCATTTTCTTTTCAAGAAATCCTAAACTCAAAACTTTCTTATATAGGAACAAGACTTTAAGATGAGGTTCTGTTTCATCAAACAAGGATTTTCTAAAACTCATGGTAGTTTAAACTTACAGGAATCATACCAAATTCAATGAGATCCCTTGCTTCCACTTTACCCAACAAGGCATCTTTCTCTTGGTTATCCTCCTCTGCATCTGTGCTAGCAGTTTGATGTGCAACATCTGCTTGAGATGCTGCACGGCGACCAACTGACTGTCCTCCAATGCCGAATCCCAAGTACTGAAGAAAATCATACAACAGAATACTAAGAATATATGGAATCATGATGTTATTCTAATACACTAATAAAAGCTTGAAGGCTGTCTTTATACTTTTTAACAATTATATATAATATTGGGAGTCCGACAAACATTTGACATACAAACATCTGTACTTAAGAATCTAAAAAAATGCCTTTTAATCCTGGTCTATCAGACCTGTACTTCAGAACCAGGGAACTACTTTAATGTGCACTTTTTCAACAAATGCTGAAGTCAAACTACATTCATTTCAGAATACATTATCTATTCACAGTATTGCAAGCAGATCTTGGTACTCACTCTAATTTCACAAGAATTATCATTATTTCTTTGTATTTTCTGACTTAAAAAAAATTCAACTTACAGAAAGAATCCAGAAACATAACCTGTTTGTAAGCTGGGGACTCTCAGTAAAGTGCTTTAATGTTCTTCTACCTTATCCCTATTCTTCTTGTCTTCTCAAAAATGAAATAGTCAGCAGCAATGCTCTATATCTATCTATATCTCTGGTGCCTGTTCCTACCTGGAACTCCCTTAAGGGGGTGACATAGGCAACAGAGTCTCTATAACTAGTGAACTCCGTTGGTGCCTCTTAGCCTTTTGTGCCTTACCCTTAACTGGCCATTGGCAGAGGGCAACTCTAAAATACTGTTTGCAGAGGCTCCTACCAAATGTTCCTACTGACTACATCTACTTAATGCTCTTGCCTAATATTCCTACCTACAACTTCTACCTAATGTTACTGCCTAATGCTCCCACCTCGATGTTCCTACCTACTACTTCTACCTATTGATCTTAACATTTTATCAAAAAGGTAGGGCTAGTGCATACTGCTCACTAAATGAAAATCGTTACGAAAAATGTGCTGTTTAAGCGTTGTCAGGTGTTACGTATGATAAGGAGAGATCATATAATTGTGGACAGAATACTAGTAGTTCATGTGTGGGTGAAGGACAAAAAAAAACAAAAAAAAAAAAACTACCTGGGTCAGAGGAGTGCAACTTGACAACCACTGAGGTGCTGGCTCACTATGCAACCATCACCAACTCTCCTGATACCCATGTGGGTAGTACTGCTAATATACCTCCCTGGTCACTGGTTTTCTACCATCTATGATTTTTATCCTATATCTTTCTTCACATTCTAGATTTATCCTGAGATGGTTCATTTCAATAATCTTTTCATAAAAACATTCATAACACTGCAATCATTTCTTTACAACAGACTCCTAATAGCCAGCAGGTTTTGGCTCCACACCTGTCATGAACTTTCAATCACTAACTTCATTTCTTCATAACAGGGGAAAAATTAGTTTGGTTCCTATGAGACCCAACCCTTATCTTTCTTTCTCCTTTCACGGTTACTCATTAGTCTGCACGAGAGGAGGCTCAGGTAAAACTCCGGTAACAGTCAAGCCTGAACTCAGACTGTTACTGTGCAGTTACGTCTTGATATGACCTCCCGCTGCTGCATCTCCCAACCAGTCAAAACTGGCACTGTGTTGGTCCAGTCTCCCCTGCAGTACCTTTATATATACCCAGTACCTTTATACTTTTCAAGGTACTGAGTATATGGTGAAAAAAATTTTTTGGAACTTTCAGTGTAATATCAGATCAGCATTCTGAAAATATCAAATTAAAAACAAAGTCTTTACCAACAGGAAGCTTTCGTGTCTTTCTGAAATGTTCTGAATGGCTGAGGTGGTCGGAAGACATTACTCCACAAAGTATTTTCTAAACCAGAACTGTTACACACTATGTATGTGGGTTTTGACGTTTTGATCCTCAAGGCCATATATGTGGTGCAAGGATAAAGTGACATGATGGGGATCAGTGTCATAATCCACCATCTCATGGAACAATGACATATTTTCCAATAAGCACCTGATGATGTCCTGTGGTATGTTTTGGACAACAACAAGGAATGGTCATTGTCTTTCACCTTACTAATCTTTCTCCATTTGTGTCATGTCTCCAGCAAATGAATGGTTTCTTGTACTGGGAACTCTAATGTGTCTCTTGAGATGATCTTCCATTTCAGAACCAAACACATTACTAAATCTCTACCCTGGTACATCCTTAACAAGAACCACAAGGGTTTCTTTCACTTACTACTACTCTCCTTAAAGCCAATGCTCTCAGCCACCACAATTCCCCAACCCTTTTAAAAGTCCTAGGCAGCAGTTGCATCCCTGTTCTGAAGTGAATCACAGTAGGAAAGACCATGAGACCCAAGTATTTGTAAAAGGCCTAAGAAGTAAACAAATCATAACTGGAATGGCTATGAAACCCAAGTAGTACAGCAGTGTAGTATAAAATTCAACAATTCTCCAAACTTTAACAGTGTTTTCTAAACATTTTCTAACTAGCAACAGAAATTACTCATCTGCTACAATGAGATTAAAAAGAAGAAATTAGATCATTTTTTCAATTTGTTCTCCATTTCACATCTTAGCAAGGTAGCATAAAAAACTGAGGACTAAGACGTCAAGAAAATTCCTCTAAGTATGCTTCCTCTATTCTTACTTTTGGAAAGCAGTGATGCAGGAGGGGAGGATTTCCAACTCTCCACATCCATCTGTTTGTTGGATTCTATGACACATGGAGGAATGTGGAGAGAAACTAACAATTACATGATCTGGGCTCTTTCATCTATACTAAGACAATAAAAAAATTGCTGTCTGAAATACATCACCTGAAACAGAGTTTCCCAAATTATTTCAAAACTTTCCAGTCTAGTAAAGTACAATGTTTTATATAAAACACCATACCCACTCCCTAAGATTAGCATTAACAAGCAAGAACCATGCAACCCATGTCTGTTTGCAAAAACAATGACCAATTAGACAGCAATATCCCTAACAACTGCATGATTATTGGTCTGCCTGATCTAAGGATCATAATAAAACTAAAGTCTGATTATAAAATCACAGGAACCCTTTTATGGGGCCCCTCACATAAATAATCTTAAAAGTAATGAAGTAATATACCTCAGTTCACATCCATCTGCAATGGTTGGCTAGCAGTGTGGTAGGACTAAAGATCCATAATGAAGCAAAAGCAAGACTTTTCAGAGAATTCCCCTTCTCAAACATCTACAAACAGCAGAATGCATGGCCAATGATGTTGATGGCTTTCTTGAAGTAATAGTGGAGAAAAATCTCTTTCTATCTATGTATCTATTGCTGGACTTCTATGGGGCTGTCAATCCTGAGTATGTTTAACATCTCACTAAATCTAATTCACAATACTTCTTTAAAATTCTGCACATTCCTTGTCCATCATCTATGTATGAATCTAACTCTGAATTTAGGGTGGCCAATAACTAATATGGTTCGGAAATATCTCTTTACATACAAAAAGGAGTAGTAAAGGTTCCTTTTAATTCTTGCACATCTCCTTGTTCCTAGCACATTTACTGACTTTGGTAAACTATTCCAAATATTTGCTCAGTGGTTGTTTTCATTCACTTCTAGGTATAGAGATGGGAACCCTGAAGAGAAGTGTAAGTAATTTCAATGTCTACTTAAGTCTCAGTACTTAGCTCCAGCATGTTTATCCATTACATTTCTGGGATGTACTAGGTATATAACTCAAAAGCTTCTGAGTTTGATTTTTTCTTATGTTCTTGGGGGCATTGCTCACTGCTGAAAGACGTAACAGAAAATTCTTTCTTAATCTCTACCCTGTTTATGCAACTGTTACCGAAGATAAATTTCCTAAGCATTTCTTCACGGTGTTCAGTGCTATGGGATTTAGTCTTACTGCTTAAGACTGTCTGCATCTTGACCCTACTATGACCTAAATGCAGTTTAGCATTTTGGAGAGAGTGGTATTAGACACCGTATCAGGTCAATCTAAGTATTCTTACTTCTTACTGGTACTAATGTAAACAACACATCTATATACAGCCCACAGCCACTCACTTTAAACTCTCAAATATACACACACTCACATGTAGATATACAAATATACCCAGTTTCTGTATCCCCAGAGTGAAATGTCATCTAGGTAAACCAAAAAAGTTAAAAATTCATGTAATTTTAATCAGAAAGTAAGTGTAAATTGTATCTAGAGATCAACAATAAACACACATAATTATATTCTATCCAAGTGTGCAGGTCACTGCCATCCAAGTCTGTCAGTGACCTGCCATCCATGCCTGTCAATCAGCAAAAAACAAAATACCTTGATGTTTCAAAACTGCACAAAATCAACCGTTATGTAACTCTTGAACACTATCCTGCAAATTAATCCATCCTGCTTGCCTTCATCTATATCCAACCTGAAATTATAAATATCAATTGACTTATCTAACTGTATATTTTGTGCCTCCTTTTCACTCATAGCTGGGTAGCTTAGGCGAAACTATCACCAAAATCATCAGCAACTGACCATCTCAATAACTAATGTTGAAGACCCAACTGCAATGCTTGAAACATTTGCTGCGAAGTTCAGTGATGATGGTTTGATATTATATATAAAAGCATGAGCTATTTGCTTTCACCAAAAGAGGGAATGAGTTAACAAGAAGACTGCCTCAGTAAGACAAAAAGAAAAGTAAGAGCAAGGATGTTCAAAGAGCCATTAAAAGGCATAAAGGGCAGAAAACAACGAAACACAGTTAAATGGTAAAATTAAAATAGCTGTAGGATACTCTGGAGTTAAGAATTCAAAGCATAGCACCATGCAGTGCTAAAGTAAAAATGTGGACACATAAATACACCAATAGTAAAGAGAAGGCTAATCCCTTTCTTTATCTCAAAACAATGCTTCCATGAATAGTCAAGGATAACCAGTCAATGACCTGAGATAGGAAACTATAAGCTACTCAGAAATTAAAATGAACTATCCCAGATCAACTTTTTCTTTTACATTATTCTAGACTTACTTGAAACTGTTGCATGAAAAGAAATATAAAAAGGTATCAGAACACATCATCACAGCACATTTGTTTTTAGTTAAGGATAATAACTGCACAACAGAGTAAAAAACTGAACAAATAACTCAGGGTGGTTTCACTGAAAATATTATGCCTATTAGAGTATATAACAAGCCTTCACATAAGTAAACTACAAGAAATAAAACTGCATAAAAAAAGCATTATCTATGAAAAGCCTGTATCTGTACTCATGCACATATTGGCACATAAAGACACTGCTGGCTCAAACCACTCTGCTTGGCTATGGACATTCTGTACTATAAAAATGAATGTACCAAAGTCAATGCCTTCTCCCTGTATAACCAACTACTGACTCCTCATAAGGGAAATGAATGGCTAGAGTGAATCAAAACTCAGAAGAGGCACTTTACGTAATATATACACCAAACGTCATTCATGAAACAGACTGGTCCTTAATTCTAAATTGGAAATCATCCATGTAACAGCACTGGTCTGTAATTCTAAACTGGAAATAAAAGAGCCATCACAGGCACCTCACTAAGGGACAGGGGGTAGAGCACTTCTTTTTCTCAAAACCCTTAATGTACAGAAACAAATCCTTTCTCCATACAAAAACACTTTTTATATACCAATAAAACAAAACAAGTCATATCGAAAGATCAAGGTGATGCCACTATCCAACATGAATCCCATCACCATAGGCCTCTCCTATCATCTGGAAAAACGATGAACATAAGCTGGATTTATGCATACCAAAGTGATTTACAGACAAATTTCAGCACTAGCTATCTGATACACAGGGGACATTCTGGAATTTCGCAAACCTATTATCAGAAATGAAGTATGAAAAGGAACTCCATGACCAATATCAAATTCTAATGGTATAAGCACTGCTGTGTTAAATGTGCACTCTCAGTTCCAAAAACCTTCATGCTGTCTACGTTACTGAAATACTTTATCATTACTCTCCTTGCAAACAAATGTAAGTCCTCAAGAGACACTATGATAAGAAGACTTCTTGTACAATCTACACCTAACTTCTTCCCTTTCATGTAAGTTTCTCTTCCATTTCCCTATTCTCAACTTCATCTATAAAACTCAATCCTCTGATATCTAGAGCTCTTCATAAATTACAATTTTCTTTCACTTTAAATGACATTACAGTAAGGGTTCCTACCCCTCTCTCACTCATATTTTCAAGAAACTTTTGGTCATCTAAACAAAGTGTAAAATTCTACTCAACTCTTCTGATTCAGTTAACAGAGAGGGATAATCTGTGGAAGCTTCCATCCTTTTTCACCTATCTTTTTTAATAATACACAATATCCTAATTCCACACTCATTCTATATACTGTCCTTATCCAATAATATGTCAAACAGCTGTGGCAACATTACATAAATCAGACGCACACCAACAACTTTTCCAGTAAAATGTGGAGGAACATACATGATCCCTACACAAAAACATAAAATGGATTAGAGAATTAACTATATTACAAAAAATATCATGCTAAATAATTTCCTGGATATGTAATGTTTCCTTTATCTTGCTGCCTTTCCCACATTTGAGGGGAAGCATCAAGAAAAACAAACAATAGCCACATCTGCATACTTCCAGTCTAGCTATCATGCATAATGTACTGAAAGCAGAGCCTACCATCCAAAACTAAGACCTGTATTCTACTCCATATGATCTACCATGACCACTTCATATGCCATGGATCACCCCCATTAACACCATGCTGATTCTCCATACAAGGTATCACATCACTAGTTCTTTCTATCAAATGTGCTCCTCTTTCCCTCCTTAAAGTTTATCCCTCATATCCCACAGCTTCCTTTACTCCATCCTTCCATCTCCTACCCATACTCCCCATCCTCCTTGTTCTGATGCAAAATGAGAAAGAGGAAACAACATTAATTTTGGTGACATGCAATCTGAACTAAAACAAACTCAATTGCCATGGGCACCCCTTTGAGGAGCTCTGGGAAGGAAAAGGCATCACAGATATAGATAGACAGATAAATAGCAAACCAACACTTCACACCAAAGTTCAGATCAATAACAGCTGAAAAGTCTTGGCATGGGCAGCTTGAAACAGGACAGATACTGTGATAAAGTTTATAGTTTATATGATGATCATCAGACCATTCATGACTATTCTGAATTTCCAATAGCTATAGTTATTAAAACTATTATCTAACAGGGTGATTTAAGTGGTTCGATGCAAGGCAAGGAGGCAGCCATTTTGTCTGGTATTTTGGCTTTTGTCTTACAGGATGTTCATGTCAAAATTATGAGTGGGTAAAAAGCGTCTAAAGCTTAAGTCCAGCAGAGGGACTATGTGCTACTCAAAATAAATGGAAATTCAGTCTTAAGTAAATACATGACACAAACCATAAATAAATACAAATAATTTCTTCAATCATACTTCAGCTTTTTACCATTCCTATATGCTTTCTCTCATAAATAACTACTGAGTTAGCTTTACAGCAAAAGAAATATTCAAAGAGGGAAAGCTGTAACAGCTTACACTTGAATTTAATATGAAACTATAATTTTCATTTTCAATTTTCAATCATATTAGAGGCTTATCCTGTACATATGTAAATAGACAAGCCAAAAAGCAATACAGGTTGAGCATCCCTTATCCGAAATGCCTGGGACCATTAGTGTTTCGGAATTTATATTTTTTCTGATTTCGGAATATTTGTCTTTCCAAGTCAATAATGCCAGAACAGATGTTTCATCAGCATTATAGATTTGTTCTGATGTCAGAATTTTATCAGCGATGACCTTGGCAAACACTTCAATGAATTTCTCCACCGCTTTGTGATCAGCATTTGCTTTATAAACAATCTTTAAAAATTTGATGCTGTCTTTTCTTAAATTTCTGCATCCAGCCTGTTGAATATTCATAGTTCTCTTCAATTTTCAGTTTATCATGATATATCTTTGCTTATTTCATGATCAGCATACCATTAAGTGGCATGTGTCCACTGCGTTGCTGGCAGATCCACTCTTTCAATATATGATCAAGATCTTCATTTTTGGCTTTATGCAGTGATTTTCCATTTTTCATTAACTTCTGTTAATCACTTTCAGTATTGAACTTCAACAGTTTATCCTTCTGTTTCTTCATATCATAGGTGGTTTCCCCAGCAGCCTGGCTTTTAGTGCTATATATAAAATCAATGCTTCCTCTTTTTCTTATCACTGTTGCTCATAGGGGTATTTGCAGGTCCTTCTGACATTTTCAACAATATCTGTACCACAGAGCAAAGAATAGGCAAAAAACACAGTGAGTAATGCATGTAGGTATGGCAGTGACATGGTTTGTAACAAACTGGCACCAACCGACAGAGCCCAGCATGGGCAAATGAGGTCAGGTGTGGAATTTTCCACTTGTAATGTTAAGTTGCCACTCGAAAAGTTCTGGATTTTGGAGCAATTTGGATTTCAGATTTTTGGATTAGGCTGCTCAACCCGTACAGCTTTAAATGTTGGCTCAACCAGATAAAATACTGGTACTAAAATCTTTCACTGGACATGCTAATTCATCAAAATGGTGCCTATTATGTAAAGTCACCAATAAAACTTCGACTTCTCTTTAAAGAAGCTCGAGAAGGTGGTATCTAAGCAAGCTCACTGTAGGTTAGCTAATATCAATTCGATCAATGCTCTTTCCTCAGTCTTTACTTTGGAGTGGCTTAATCAACATATAAAGCATTCATGTTAATAAGATGATACCAGTAGAGCAGTGATGGCCAATATATCAGATATGTACATTTGGAGATAAAACATTTGGCAAGAAGCTGCTTACCCATCACTCAATAATTTTCTGCTAATTCTAAGCACCAAAATAAATTCTGATTTCAGAGATGCACTACAAAAAGCCAAAAACATAAGTATAGTGGCTTCGTTGTTACAGCAGATTTGCAAGAGGGAGAATGGGGAGAGATTAGAGAGAGTGAGAGTGTAATTAATCATATAACCCTAGGATCTCTTTCATGGGTTCCTGTAGCTCCAAGGCTGTGCTACAATCGGTAGCAGGGAAAAGATGAACTACTTTGAAGTAAGAAGTTCATTGACAAGACTGTACTCCTTTCATCCAATGATAATGATAAAACTGCATTATAGATGATTTTTCAATGTTGATGTAACCTCATGCAAGTCCAGGAACACCAGTGTGTATGTGTGTGTGTGTGTGTGTTTGTTTGTTTGTTTGTTTAAAGACACTTTCATACGATATAACCTTACAATCACATTACTATATCCTGACACTAACCAAGTGACAACAAAGCTACAACACTTCATCAAGGATTAGAATGCTGGACCACACAAAGCAGAATATCTGCACTGGTGAAGGATGAATCTTTGTAAATGCACCATAGTCTACACAAATATTGGTTTATAATCTTAAAAGTTTGTTTCTGCATCCCAGTCCACCCAAACAATGGGTAACAATCCTTAATTTCCTCAACAAAATGTAAGCAATCTGGGGTTATGGGCATTCTGCAATAATAAGCAAAAGACACTGTTCCTCACCCAACCTCAATCTCTTAAGGTAAGTCTGCAAATCAATCAGCTATTATAATGTTCAAACTACTAAGTTCTTCATCTTCATGTTTTGCTTACCACAGTCTGGATAAGAGAGATCTGGAAATTACTTGGGAGAGAAGGCCTGAAGTGGGACAAAGCCATTTATCAAAGGGCTCTGGCAAAATTGTAATCTTTTATATTTATACTTCGATAATAGTAAACTACTGACATTCAGTCAACTGGCATAACAATGGGGCCACTAAACTTTTGCTTTCTACTTTCCTTACATAATCTTGTCAAAAATATATTTGGACTGGAGCTTTCAGCACCAAAGTCTTCATTTTGATGTAAGGCTACAAAAAACATTTGAATATACTAACTTTTTCATTAGTCCGTCTGGATATCACACGATCAAGGCCATTGAAAGCTCCGGAAGCAACAAAGAGAATGTTGGTTGTGTCCACCTGCACTGTTTCTCCACGAAGTTTCCGAGGAGAGTTGCGCTCTGGTACATTCACAATGGTGCCTTCAAGCATCTGAAGACAAACAATAATGTGAACTACTCACATGGATAAATGCAGTGGGCTGGCAAATAACAGTTAAAGGGTTGTGGCCTAACTGGTAGCAAATGGATATCACGAAGATTGGACAGATGATAGTGGTACACATATTATGAAGGACTAGGGTATGACTGGAGAGGGGGGATAGTCATCATAAAGGTCTGCTATGTAAGTTGCATCACACATATGGAACATGGGAGGTGTAAATGGTAGCATTTGGCTGTTATGCAGGACTGTCCAAGTATATGGTTGAAAGAAAAATACAACACAGCTTGAAACACACATTATAAGACTGTATATTAATGAGCAGCACATATGTTATACGACTGTTCATTAGACAGCAGCATGTGGATTTTCTGAGCGATTAATGTAAATGTCAACACAAGGACTTACCAGACTGCAGAGAAAATGATAACACCAAACATTTCAGAGAGTAACTGACAGAGTATGGGTACTATGAATGATTAATGTAAATGAAAAAACGTTTGATCAAAGTGGCATTCATGTTTCTGGAGTCTGGTGCAAGGTGTTCATGTCCAGTTGTGATGAGGAGGTTCTGTGATACCCTCACAGAAATAAACAAGGAGCATCTTATGCTTTGTTAGATCCTAGTATAGCACTGCATATGTATGGAGCACGTCTATTATCAAGAGTAACATATAGACAGCTTTTGTGAGTGGATAAACATTAAAGTACAGCATGGACAATATATATATGTACATATTAACATATGAAAAGTTACAAAGCTGAAATTTATTATAAAAACAGGGCATCAGTGATACTGACTTACAGATAGAAGGTTGGTGGGCACAAAAAATTTAGTTAAGAATATGGATTTACCAGCAGTGATGTTCACACACCAGTCATGACAAGAGTTTGTAAATAAAAGACATAACTCCAAATGTGACATATGTACTACTAACTTTAAGCATCCCCTGCTGGACTCCTTCACCACCAACATCTCGCAGCTGATGAATGCCTGGTACTGCTCCAATCTTGTCAACCTCATCCAAGAACACAATACCTATGCCGAGAAGCACATGCTTAAAATCATGAAGGTCCTTTGGAACAAAATATGCAAGCTAAATTGGGGATTGTGAATAATTAAGATAAGGGACAATACAGAACTAAAGAGGAACAGAATAAGTCTGTTGTAGTATACAAATGGAGGAAGGAGGTACTGACAAAATGGGAGAAGATATAGTACAGTTACAACAGGTAAGTAGTGAACAGCCAGAGAAGGGAAGAGCCATTAACAATAATCACATTGCAGATTATAAAAATTTAAAAAAAAATCTAAACTTGTCACTAATACAATGGATTTCAAGACCAAGTAGTTTGAGATCTGGCATTGAATTTCATGGTCCCAGGAATGAAACCCTGTACAAAAGAGACTACTGAATATGGCTTTGCCAGAGATGCCTCCCCTAACCGTAGTGCACATGGGCTCCAGTCCATCTGGGAAGGTAACCAATGACTTTTGAGTCATACTGGACCTATGTTTTGATAAATGGATTCATTTACTATATAATGAATTGCCAAAGATATAGAGATAGGTGCTGTGTATTCATGCTGTAAAGGTGTTTCTTATTTCTTTACTGGAATCTTTTCTCAGTCTATAGATTAAGTCTATCTACCTATCTATAACTATGATGCCTATTCACCCTGCTCCCGTAAGGAGGTGGCCATAGCAAAAGTCTCCATATGTAGTGAACTCCAGCGCCACTTTTTTAGCCTTCAGTGCCGCACCCTTTACAGACCACTAGCAGAGAGCAACTCTAGTGCAGTATTTCCCGAGGCTCCTATCTAATGTTCCTAGTGTGTCAACTTAAAGTTTCAACCCACTATTTCTACCTGATGCTCCCACCTAATGTTCCTATCTACTACTTCTACCCACTGTTTCTACCTATTGCTTTTATCTAGCATGCATACCTACTAACTAAATCTATTGCTCCTACTACTTTGCAAAATTCCTATTTACTACCTCTACCCATTGTTTCTACCTATTGCTTTTATCTAGCATTCATACCTACTAACTAAATCTATTGCTCCTACTACTTTGCAAAAAGGCAGGGTTAGAGCATAGTGCTAACGGCATTAAAATCTATAGCTATGAAAACTGAGCTGTGTGAGTTAAGTGTTTTCAAGTGTTATGTGTCACATGGAGAGATTGTAAGTCTGTAAACAGGATGCCAGTAATCCATGTTTGGGTGAGACAGAGAAAAGATAGCTACCCGGGTCAGAGGAGTAAAACTCAACAACCACTTAAGTGCTGGCTCACTATGCAGCCATCACTAGCTCTCCTGATACCCAGGCAGGTAGTACCAGTAATATACTTCCCTGGTCAATAGGCGCCTACAAACTACTAACTACTTAGATTAAATGCCTAATCACTATTTACTACATACTGTATAAAGACTGCAATCCTGGAATAACAGATGTACAAAAATACAGTTGAATACGTAATCTAAATACTGCACAATTATTTCCCTGATGATGGACACAGATAATAAATATTCTAGGACTTTAAGGAATAGTAACTTTTTCTTTCCCACATACTAGTATCAAGGTAATAGATAAGTGCTAAAAATAAACTGAAACCTGGTTTAGCATCAATTACTTTATGAGCATTTTTCTCACCCTTAAAATCTATGCAATGATCTTATTATCATTCCTTTATCATTGTACAGTAAGTGATAAATGAATAATGAGAAGAGGTAACAGTCATGCAGCTATATCAGAGCCCTGATAACTAGAATATATCCAGGATCAATGGTATGTAAAATAAAACAAATGTTTGGGTTTCCAAAACGGCAAGAGGAGGACGAGGGAGGATTACTGTACAAGTAATAGGATACTATGTACTTTGCTTTGTTATTTACTTTCTTTATTCCAATATTCTGACCTTCCTCCAAAGTAAGACATATCTTCTTTATATAAGTCACTTTCAGTAAAGTAGCCTAACCTTTTTTAATCTTTTCTTGATACCCAATATAAATTCATGCATTTCCTGTTAGCTTCTGACTATATAAATTTATATATATATAAATATGTATATACATGTGTATGTGGGTGGGTTGGGCCATTCTTTCGTCTGTTTCCTTGCGCTACCTCGCTAACACGGTAGACAGCAACAAAGCAAAATAAAGAAATAAAAATAT
>JAUUDZ010185627.1:0-18088 GCA_032361705.1 Panulirus versicolor | reverse complement strand
CACCCTCTTCTGCACAGCCTTATCGATAGTACATGCCTCATGTCCATATGATATTGTTGGGACTACAATTCCTTAAAACAAACCCATTTTTGCCATCTCAGATAATGTTATCTCTTTCCTTATGTCCTTTAGCACTCCCAGAACCTTTGCCTATTCCCTTAACCCACTAGCATCTTCACAGTAGATATTTGTTTAGCTATGATGAATGAAAAGGGCAGGAGTGAGGGATGACTATGTGTGGTGGAGTGAGGTGATTAAAAAGGCAGGAAATGTCAGGAGGGAGATATATATATATATAAAGTTTCTGTGGAATGATTTTCCAGAGGGTCTGATGGGTAGGATGAAATAAGAGTGTGAAGAGTGTAAGAAAATATTAAAGACGATGATGAGGGAAGGGGAGAAGAATCAAACTTTGTAAAAGATTTTAAAGTTAGAAGAAAAAAGAATGCAAATAGAAACAGTGAAAAAGTGGTAGAAGTGAAATAATAAGAAATGTTAAAAAGGTTTGGAAAAGGGGAGGAGTAAAAGAATGTTTTTTCCTGAATCAGTTAAGTGTTGATTATGCAGAGGAAGTAATTAGGGTAGACTTCACCATAGGATGGGAATGAGGAAGTAATATCATATGTGGAGAAAAGTGGAGAGAAAATTCCAAGACAGAACAATATCCTTGGATAAGATAGAAGCTAGTTGAAAATGAGTAAATCCCTTGGAGTGAATGGGATAGTAAGAGATAGTTTAATGAAGAATGCTCATAATAAAGTAAGAATATTATCAGATGACCAGATAGGGCAGAGACTTTCTTTTGACAAAGGAAAGGGTGATAAAGAAGAGTACAGTTTCATCAGAGAACTTTTCTCTCCAAAGGAGTTTACATTTCCCTGCAGGTGGAAGTAGTGCAGCCATAGGCTGAAAGAAAATTTAGAAAGGTCCTGGGTAATACTAAAACTCATCAATAGAAATTAGTTGATGTAATTATGAATAGATGAAATACATTGGGATGGGGAAGTGAGAGATATGAAAGCAATGGTAGGAAAAAGGAGAAGCCAAGTTTAATTTGGATAAAATATATGGTTTTTTAGGCAGGAGAATTTGATGGAGGTAGTCAGTAGGAACATTAGGTAGGAGCCTCTACAAATGCTGCCCTAGAGTTGCCTTCTGCCAGTGGCCTGTTAAGGGTGAGGCACTAAAGGGTAAGAAGTGGCACTGAGTTCACTGGATATGGAGATGCTATTGCCATGGCCACCGTCTAGGGGTAGTTCATGTTGGAACAGGCATCAGAGATAAAGATAGAGTAAAAGAAATTGATCGACAGTCAGTAGTGTGATGGTTGGAAGGTGAGTGAATCTTTTGGGAGGATTATGAAGAGGAAAATTTGACTTAATGTGAAAAAGGAATTGAGGAATAGCATAATTATAGGGAGTAGTTGGTAAGCAACCAACTAGCAAGGAGGGATGATACTAGTACTGCTCGCCTGAGTACCTTGAGGGCTAGTGACGGCTGCGTAGTAAGCCAGGACTCCTGTGATTGTCACGTTACACTCCTCTGACCCAGGTAGCTGTTTTATTCTTTTTGTTTCACCCACACATATATTACTAGCATTCTGTCCACAAACAAACAATCTCTTCTTGTCACACATAACACTTGAAAACACATAACTAACATAGCTTATTCTTCATAACTAGATTTTCCTATGGTGAACATAATGAATTAGCCCTGCCTTTTGGCAAAATGGTAGGAGCAATAGTAGGTACGAACACTGAGGCAGGAGCATAGGGAGCAGTAGTCAGTAGGAGCATTAGGTGTAGGTGTAGGTGTTTCTGCAGACATTGCACTAGAGTTGCCCTGTTAAGAGTGAGGCACTAAAGTCTGAGAAGTGGCACTGGAGTTCATCAATTATGGAAACTCTGTTGTTGTGGCCACCCCACTGAGGGAGTTCCAGGAGGGAAAAGATGTCAGAGATATAGTTAGATTGATAGACAAAGCTCTACCAACCCTGATCTACAAGTGGGAAATATGGGCATGGAATAGATAATCAGACCTTCATATAATGAGGTTACAAACTTTGAGCAAACTTTGAGATCTGTCAATATCTGAGTTGTTGAAACCTATGTTAAAAGGGAGTGTACATTCTTGACCAAAATTTTTCAGTTAAACTCTTATGTATGTACATACTATACCCTAAACTTATCAGCTTTCCATAATGTACTTACTCTAATGTGACATGAATAAGACTTCTTGATTAGCTGTTGGAAGGCAGTTTAATCCAACAGCTGTTGTCATATCATAGGTGAATAACGAAATTTAATGATACATAGAATGCTGGTGGTAATGATGGAGGAGTGGAATGGGGATAGAGTGAGGGTTACTTGGAGGCAGAGGTCAAGTGACTAGGCTTGTTTACATTGCTCTTTAAATCATCTGATTCAGCACCTGTTTCAGCTACAGAGAAAAGTTTGCCTTTATGTTTTGAAAAAACTTTCTAGTGTCCGTTGTATGGCTTGCCTTTCTCTTCCTCTATAGATTTCTTTATTGGCACATGAAGCATCTGCAAACTTTATAGAAAATGCCAGGGCAAATTCACAGTGTGTAGGTAGAAGTTGGTAGGCAGCCAACAACCTGGGATGTATATTACTGGTGCTACCTGCCTGGGTATCAGAGGAGTTAGTGACATTTGCATCGTGAGCCTGCATTTTTGTGGTTATCATATTGCACTCCTCTGATCCAAGTGGAGTACTGGAATTCTGTCTACAAACATACAATCTCTCCTTGTCATTTGTAACACTTGACAACACTAAACTCACACAGCTTATTCTTCATAACTTGATTTTCCTGCTGTGAGCACTATTCACTAACCCTGCCTTTTGGCAAAATGGTAGGAGCAGTAGATAGAAGTAGTAGGTAGGGACATTTAGGCAGAAGCATTAGGCAGAACCATTAGGTAGAAGTAGTAAGTAGGAGCACTAGACAGAAGTAGTCATTAGGAACATTAGGTGGGAGCCTCTGCAAACACTGCACTAGAGTTGTCCTATGCCAGTGGCCTGTTAAGAGTGAGGCACTAAAGGCTAAAAGGCGGCACTGGAGTTCCTTAGTTATGGAGACTCTGTTGCCTTGGCCACCCCTTTGAGGGAGTTCCAGTTGGAATAAGCACCAGAAATATAGATAGATAGACAGATAGATAGATAGTTCATGGTCAAGATCCATGTCATTAATGAGGCTCACAGCTGTGTCTTAAAAATCGTACACTTCTGCTGAATCCTTGGTTGTTAATCTGACTGTGGTAGACGAACCAGTACCTGTATCTTTTCTATCACCATGGAGTTTTTCTGCCTCCAACTACATGGGTTCCACTTAATCATATCCTCTCTCACAACTTTCACGTCATGCTCTTCAGTATTTTTAAAGCCACATATTAAGCATATTACTCAAATATAATTCTGATGTTCCTTTAAAGGCTAATTTTGGCAGGTGAGATATGATTCCAAACAACTTTCCCAGTGCGTATGAAGTAGAAATTATTATTATTTAGCTTTGACATTATTATGAAATGCATTATGACTGAAAAAGTTGTACGGTATCTTTAAATATTTCATTATTAATGGATAAGAATATTCAGAGTGGTAAATTAAAAAGGTATTACTTTTTCAGATCTGTTGCTTTTGCAAAGCCTTAGTTTCATTCAGTGGATTTGTACCTTAATTCTTAAATGTTGTTGTTGTGAAATATCACTCTTTAGGCCATCACTATACAAGAGTCTCGTGTATTGTAAGGCAGGCTTTTTCAGTGAGCTATATGAGGGGTGCTTGCATTGTTAGCAGGTGAGAAAGAGTAAATTGTGGTGAAATGTATTGGAGATATGGGATGTCAGAAAAAGGAAATGACATGGGATGTGATTTCATGGAGTGGGGTAAGAGAAATCCTGTGAAGAGTAATGGTCATGTGGAGGGCATGCACTGTGATAAACTGGTAAAGAAATACTTAGGTGTAAGATGAAAGTAAATAGATAGAGAGAAAGACACAAGGCATCCTTTAGGGGGAGGGGGATGAGAGATTGTATTGGGAAATTATCTAAGAGGCTGTAAGGTGGTTGGAGCTTGCTAGGGACACATGTTTGGGTAATACAGCTTATAGATGTTTCTTCTGTGGCCTAGTTCTATGTGGAGAGATACCAGAGAGTGACATTTAGAGATACAGATATGTAGATGAATTATTTTTTTTAAAACATACATGAACTGCACTATTTCTTGCATGTAGCAGTGCTTTGAAAAATATTTGTCAAAATCTATAGGAATATCTCATTTTCTTAATCAGAAGCTGCTTAAAAATCAGAGCTGTTGCTTTAATTTTTCTTCACAGCATCTCTTTTTGACATATTTTGGCAGTGTGCCTTATATTTGGAATGTCTGCTCACCTGAAAATTTTATATTTTTTCTGTTCTAGTGCTATTTCCCCACATGGTCTATGGTAAGTTGCTACTTCAAAAGAGAGGGCTTGTGAGCATATATGGAGATTGAGAATGCTCATGCTGCTTGAATTATTATGCACTTAAAGATGTTTTTTCAATAACACAGTCTTTTCTTTGCTTTTTGATATGCTGCATAAGTTTTATATAGTGCACAGTGTATTTCAAATTAACATATGGCTGGAATTGTTATGCATTAAAGAATGTGCTTTTTTCAGTAATACTTTTGTTGCTTTGCAGTGTATGAATTTGCTTTGCATATGGTGTATTTCATATAGGTATGTGTAGAATATATAGGAATGACTTACCTCTCATTTCTGATTTCTTAATCTTGCCTTTCATGTGTGACATGTGAAATTTGAGATCATTAGTCCCCATTCATCTTTTCAAGTATGCACTTACTTGCACCTTTGTTTATAATGGAGTAATTGTTTTCTGTAGCTTTCCTCTCACTAGTATTCTCTACAGATAATGCAACAGAAATATGCTGTTTTCATTGTATGAATCCTGTCTTTTAAAGAAGAAGGTTAAACTACCATTATCATCCCTCCATTTATTTGTTTACCTCCATTTTTCTCTTCAGGGTTAGTTTGTCCAGTGACCTTGAGACTCTAGAATCTTTAGGGTTTAAAATCATCAAACCATTTGTTGTCTGGTGAGGTTTTTGTCTTTCTACTTTCACAAACCACCTTTTCTGTGATTGCAGCCAACAGTTTAGTCCAGGTCCCTCCCTGCTAGTTTGCATCCTGTACTTGGTGATGGTGTCATCATCTTGCCAGCTGACAAGCTAGGACCACATATTTTTTTTGATATCCGGACAATATAGACCTGCTTTTTTTTTTTTGTTTATCCACTGTATCATGGTTAAGTATTTTCTCAGATTCATTTAGGGTGTAGTGTATACATAGTACACCTTTGTCATGATTTGTAGCATTTTGACTTGAGATATTTCAGGCTTGCAGCACTTGAGAATTGACTTGCCTCGCATACACCTTGTATCTGCAACAGATCTTTAAAAAGTATTCTTTTATATTTTTGATGAATGAAATATTTTAATGGTGAAGTATTTTTAGGGTATTTTAAAAATATTTCTTTTAACTTTCCTCTCTTTTTCATACTTGATTGCAGTTGTCCCATGTTAGCAGGGTA
This sequence comes from Panulirus versicolor, assembly GCA_032361705.1. NCBI lineage: Eukaryota > Metazoa > Arthropoda > Malacostraca > Decapoda > Palinuridae > Panulirus > Panulirus versicolor. The sequence continues at coordinate 12,480 of JAUUDZ010185627.1, read as the reverse complement.
GCTCTAGGAAACAGATAAAGAAAGACACCTCCACTCACATACATATATGTATATGTGCACCACTGTGACCTCTTGGAATATGCACACATATACATACATACATTATTTTATATTTATTGTACTTAACTGCCGTCTCCCGCATTAGCGAGGTAGCGCAAGGAAACAGACGAGAACGAAACATCCATACATACATACATATATACTATTACAGTTTCATACTTGCTTGCCTTCATCCATTCCCAGTGCCACCCTGCCCTACAGAAAACAGCACAAATGCATGAGGGAAAAGAAAACAGATGATATATACATTCTTGTCTCTTCCTTCTCGCCCAGTTGCCATACCCTGCATCAGCGCGGTAGCATTGGGAAACAGAAGAAGAAAGGCCACATCTGCTTACATTCATTCTCTAGCAGTCATGTATCATGAACCAAAACCACAAAAAAAGTTCAAAGAAAGGAATTTTTTAACTTATCATGCATAATTTAATGATATCATGACTGAACACTGCAATTTGTATCCCATCAACTGGCACTGACAATATATATTTGTATTCCACCTGCCACTAGACTACTTGTAAAAAAGAGAGTACTTGTGGCATGCCTCTGTTTATGTTCATTATTCACTGCATCCAAAATTAGTGTAGATTTTCAGTACATCTGGAAGGAATGTTAAAGATACACAGTCAAGAAGTAAGAATATCACTTGAAGTGAAATTAGAGGTGTTTAGGAGGTTTGATGATGCCAAAAAACTCATGGACATAGCTTGCCTATTTAAAGAAAATTATTAAGGAAGGAGGTTACATATGAAAAAGTGTTTAATATGGATGATATTGACTTATTTTGGTAATGAGTGTAATCCAGAACATTGTTTATCAAGGAAGAACAGAATGTGTCAGGGATCAAGGCAGCCAGAGATTGCAGAGAATGATTGTATGCTCATCTTCTTGTTATTTTTCATTCAGAATATTCTAGGGCTATAAAGGGTTATGTAAAGTCTGTATTGCTTGTGATATGGTAATGTTTCATTCGGAAAATCCGAGGACTATGAAGCATTATGTGAAGTCCATATTACTTGTGATATGGTAATAGTTTTTGCATCAGATAGTAAAAGTGACATAGACAATCCTACTACCCTCCTTCCCTCCAGGAGCATTCCCTCCAAGGCATTCCGCTCGACTATCTCTTACAATTTTATCACCAAGTTTTAAGATAAGTTTCCATTATATATCATTTGTAGTACATGTGATATGGCAACTGTTTGTTAATCATTTATATATAAATCAGGAGGTGATAAAGACAAACCTAATCCCCCTACCATCTCCCTCCTACTAACCATCACTCCATCTAAAGCCCTCATAACTTAATTTTTCTCTAGGATTCCATGTTTGATATCATCTGCTTTCCCTGTGATATGGCTACATTTGCTGAAACATAAAATTGAGGGGTGATGTAGACAAGCCTAGTCTTTCTCTGTTTATCTCCCAATAACCCTCACTCCACCCCATCCCACTCTAGCACTTCAAGCTACTTCACCAACTTTTTTTTTCATTGCCTTTTTCAGTAAATTTTCATTAAACATATTCAAAGTTACAACATGGCAGGATGGGGTATGTGGTTGTGGTAAGCTGTTTCAGGTTTCATCTGTTCACAAGAGTGGTATGAAAAATTCTGTTGAGAAACATAACCTCCAAGTTGGGTTTCATTTGCTTAACTTATGACATTTCAGTTTGAGAAGTTATCCTGGATTGTAACACTGTCTCAAGGTGTGATGTAGGTGCATGGATGGTGAAGTATTTTTTATGTTCTACTTTTACATTTTTACATATTCAAGTGTTACAGTTTTTATTATGGATGATGACTTCCCTCTCTTCCCAATCTTCTACTCTTGAAAACCCGCATGATGTGTTTTTATATTCCATTGAAGGCTTTGAGTGCATTGGGATTAGAAAGGTGCCATCCCAGTTGAATGACATTGATTCAAGACTTAATGTTGTGCCAGTCAGTGTTAAGTTTCCACTGGTTTATGCTAGTCTGATTGGTCTTGATCCACATTTTGATAGAAAACAGATTTCCTAGGTTAATCCAGAGGGAAAAGAGATTTCCTGTTCATAGAGGCTGCTTTTCTATCTCTGTTATGAGCATTGGAAGCTACTTCTAAGTTAAAATCACCCCTGAAGTTATAGTAGGCAAGTGAGAATCACTTGGCCCACTAATCTGAGGACTGTACCATATCTCAAGCATTGTTGCACAATGAAGCTTAGAGGACCTGGTCTCCCTGCTGGGTAGGAACAACCTATAACCTTAGCAGGGCTGAGCTTTTCATATAAAGGGAAGTAAACATGTATATAGAAGAGCTTGTTTTAAAGCATACCATTAATTATATTTCTATACCTTTCCTAGATTGTTAGTTCTGTGTAAGTTGTCCTGTTTTCCCATGTTGTATAATCAGAGGATTTTTTTAAGTCATAAGGGTTTTTAGGCCCAGCTGGTTTATAGAGATTCGGCTAGCTTGATGTAAATACAGGTTCATCATTATCCCTCCTAAGATTTTGCTCTCTCTTTTAGGTGTTGTCTGTCAAGTAGCCTATGGTATATGAAACTGAGCTCCTATTGTACCACTAGGAACTTGTTAAACATGACTCTTTCATTCCCTGAGTCATCATTGGGGATACAAGAGAAAACTCTTGAGCCATTTTTGTTTCCTAAATGTACTTATGCCATGGCTAGTATACTGATCATACCCACTCTTTCATAATACCTTTCCCTAAACTGATGGTAGTCACCCTCTGGGTGATGTCCTTTTTCTGAAGAATTATGGTGGTCAGCATGGTGTGGTCGACAGCCAACTGGACATTATAAAATCATCATTGGGTGGTGAGTTTTGATCAGAGGGAAATATCCCCAGAATGAGTCATAGCTGTTGCCAGTGTTTTGGTGGTTAGCGAAGAGTAAAAGGCATAGTCTTCACCAGAAGGTAGAGGGGTTAGAGGCATTTATTAACACCTAGATATCATAGAGATTTTCTTATAACTTGTGGGATGCTGCACCAGAGAGTAAGTTTTTCATTCTTCACAACTCACTTTTTGGCATTAAATTTTCATTCTTATAAAAACCCACAATATATCTTATACTATGAGTGATTAATTTCACAAGATTTTTTTGTCTTTTATTTCTTTATAATTTTCTCTTCATCATCTTTAACACTCCTATGTGCTGCATTAACTACAAGTTATTTTTGCCTTTACTGAATACTTTCAGCTTCACACTCTTCCACATATCTTGCTCTTTCTACTGCCCCTACAATAACATTCTAAACTTGTCTCATTTCATACACTGTATCAAAATATCTTTTATAAGAATGTTTTTTTAACCTCATATGGAAATTGTTTGCGTGTATAGTAAAAAAGACACTCTGTAATGGGAGGTGAATTAGAGATCATGGATTGAATGAATGAGAGAAAAGCTATAAACTAACAAAGGTCAGATAAGGCAGAAGAGTAAATGAGGGAAAGAATCTGATATTAGTAATAGATTAAGTTTGAGTAATTGAAGTGAAGTGAAAATACATACTTGTGAATGCCAGATATAAGCTGAGAACTTTGTCCTCTGTAATTTGAGAGCTACATAACCCAAGTTTTTATGTGTATACTACATGCAGTTGTAATGGTATCTTACAGGTATCAGAAAAACTAACGGAAATTATTACTGCTCTTGTGGGAGCAACAGACCAACGTGATAGCTGCAATTCCGATGGAATCAGTATTGAGACCCAGGTGGCCTTGGAGGCTCTCAGAGGCCTTGCTGCTCTCTTGCCACGCCTTCCCCAAGAAATAGTTCTTCAGCACACACCAACGCTCCTTATCAGAATAAGACTCTTTTCAGAAAAAGTAGGTACCAGTGTGTACTGGCTTTACAATTAAAAGGTTTTAGTTTTTCTTCGTTAGTAAAATCTTAAATCTCAGATAGGTTCATTGTAAAATTTTGTAATGGTAGGGTACTTTGAAATTGAAACCATCAAGTGCTAGATATTGTGTAAATCAGATAGATAATAAGATACATAATAAGATAAAAGAGTAAGAGTAATTGCTTTCTCAACGTTTTTTTTCTTTCCAGGGCCAGATCATCCTGTGAGCTTTAAGAGAATTTCTAGGATCTCAGGGACCAGAAATTTCATATGCCCCTTCCTTGTGATTAGGTAAAAGCCTCACACCCCCTGCTAATACCCACTTTGATGCAAGCTGCTTGCTGGCTTTGTCTGGGTATGCCCACTAACCAATCAGCGTCCTTCTCTCAGTGATGACATCATCATCATCCCACTGGTAGTTGATAACAACCTGCCTCATAATTCTTTGGATCCCAGAAGTTTGGAGACATCCTGCTCCAGCCTTCGTTATTGTTGTGGTTTTTCTACTCTACAATGGCTCAGGAGTCTTTTCTGATTTGGTTAGAGTATGGTGTATTCATGTAGTGGAATTATTCTGTATGACTAGCACATGTATCAGTGTTAGCAGAATATGTAAGTTGTTCCCATTTCTCAGTACATGACAACTAAAGGGCTCGACATTGGATATGAGTATGGTTGACTTGCTTGTTCCTAGAATTATGAGGCAGACAAGTACCAGCGCCTAGCAAGGTAATAACTTCATTACCAAGTGGAAGAAGTCGGTTGGGTTGTGCATGTACCCAGGCCAAGCCAACAGGGTTTTAACCCCAAACAGTGGTCACTGAGAAGTCTGGGATTAAGAGGTTTTTAACCCCTAGGGATCCTAGATATTCTCTCAAGGATTATGAGACACCCTCCCCAGAGAAAAACTGCTTTACATTCCTCACAACTTTTATGTTTTTCTTACAGTCATCAGGTGAAGTGCGTGAAGCAGGTCTGGGTGTCTTGCGGGGACTTGCAGCATCTGTTGGTAGCTCTGAGGAGTTTCAGGAGCAACTTCACCTTCACCTCTTGGCATCCTTAGTCCATTTGGCAGATCCTTATCCTCCAACAGTTGTGGTAGAGTAAAATACTTACCATCTTTTCTTGTCCCTAAGGAACCATAAAGCAGCAGAATTGTCATAAAAGCTGAGAATATTGCTATCGGTTGATAGTGGACATTCATAACTTTACCCCAGGACCCCTTTTTTAAAGGGACCTGGCATTATTTAAGGACCCCATTTTGGAGTTCCTGCCGCTCCAAGGTTGCACTACACTCACTGTTTCATCAATTGTCAAAGATACAACCTCACCAAAGGAGATTTGTTGCTCACTGTCCACTAACACCATAGATATTAGTCAATGAATTATATCAGTTGAGACTAGAGGGCTTGCCATCAATTGTCTGTCGTAGGGGAAGAGGAATAGTTATGTTTGTACCTAGTTATATGTTCATTGAATTTAGTTAAACATTCATTGATATTTATTGTGTGCCCACTAGTTCTGAAAGTTTGATTATGTCATTATAAAGTTTCATTAACTAATTCCTGGATATGAGTTGCCTTTTATGAAGATTAGTACACATACATTGTGGGAACTTTACCAAATCATTTTATATCTAAAGTTTCACAAAGAGCCCCTTTGTTATTCACAAGATTTCATATTTCTTTGCTATATCATTTTCCAAACTGCTGATTTGTATGTAACTGTTGTCTTGCAGGCTTACAATGGTTTCAGATGGAGAGATAATCCGTCTATCTACTTACATCTCTGATGCTTGTTTCCTTCGGGAACTCCCTCAAGTGGAGTGACCACATGAAAAGTCTCCATGACTGGTGAACTCCAGTGCTGCTTCTTAGCCTTCAGTGCCTCACCCTTGGGCCATTAGCTGAGGGCAACTCAAGCACAGTGTTTTCAGAGGCTCCTACTTAATGTTCTAACCTACTGCTTCTACCTGATGCTTCTGTTTAATGTTCCTGTCTGCTGCTGCTATCATTTTGCCAAAAGGCAGGACTAGCATATAGCACTCACCACTGGAAAATCTGGAGGTACAAAGAATGAGTTGTGTGAATTAAATGTTGTCAAGTGTTGTGTGACAAGGAGAGATTGTATGTTTGTAGGCAGAATACCAGCAGTCCATGTGTGGGTGAGTGAGAAAGAAAAGACAGCTACATGGGTCAAAAGAGTGCAACTTGACAACCACTAAAGTGCTGGCTCACTACACAGCCATCACTAATCCTCCCAATACCCATATAACCTCATAGGAAACAAAAACGTTATCTGTGAATGGACTGGAGAAACAATAAGTGTGTATATTTGTGTGCAATCACGTAAACTCATATGCTGATGCATATTGATGAGCATGCATCCATCACATACAAAAAGATAAGTGGAGCCTCTTTTGCCATGGCTATCCCCTTGAATGTAGTTCCCAGAGGGAATGGGTGGGAGAAGTGTCGATAGGCAGACAGATAAATCCTGATGAGCAATTCTGCATCCCATGAAAAGTAGGTTGCTCTGGCCTACTTTTGATGCCTTTGTGGGTGTTTAAATTCAACACATAGGTTCAGTTCTGCCAATATTTGATGAGTGATCATTTGATTTAATATGCAGATACATATTGATGAGCACTTTAGTAGGTCCCTGACCTACACTTCATCCCTGAGAGGAAAACTTTTGAGCTGAGGTCACTTGTGTACGTAGAATAATATTTGTTGTATCCAGTAACTTTCCTCCTAAACCACAGAGCCTCTGTATTTCCCATAGTGCTTTACACTTCACTTTGTCAGTTGCCTTTTCAGGCTCCATGAATGCTGAATATAACTTTTTCTTTTGCATTACTGTTTTCTACCATTTTCCCTGAGAAAATCTGATCAACATATCCCCTGTCAGTCATAACCACCCCTCCTTTTTACTGATTTTATATTCTATTATTTTTTAACCCTCTCAGGAACAGTTCACCCATACACCTTCCCTGGTATCTTACCACTTTCATCTTTTTATTCTTGTATATTTTTTTTTTACTCTTGGTGGTATCTTACCACTTATCTTTTTATTTCTGCTCTCAGCACCATCCCACTCTTCCACAAATGCATATATTTTTATGCATCTATTCCGTCATTGCATAGCTTCCACACCTATTATCTGGTGCCATCACTCTGAAATATTCCATCCCTCCAGTTAGTTCATAAAGTGTTGTAATGTTTGTGTGCATCTATATGCAGAAAGTGCAGGGCAGTTGAGTACAGGTACACCACCAATTTTCCAGCAACTGATGGTTTGGCACCTCCTTTAGTCCGAACAGAATTACTTAAGGGAACTTGAAATTACTGCGGCCACCAGACTAGTTTACTGGACGGCCACAGATGGCGTTGTGTGTAGGGCACGGTTATTTACATTCTTTACACTGCACTTGTTGATGGTGATACCGCAATTCTGTGAGATTCTTAGCTTATTTTGCTTAAATTTAACCCTAGCTGTGGCTTTTAAGACATATGAGAGTGTCAGTCATGGTGTCATACATAAACACCAGTCCATATCGATCCAAGTTAAAGTAGAACTGTTGAAAAAATGGACCTTGGTGTTTTGGTGCATAAGCTGTGTGACATCTACAGTATTGGTTCATCAACTGTTTGTGATATAAAGAAGCAAAGAGAGAAAATATTGAAATTCTATGCAGACAGCGATCCAAGAAGCAAATGACGACTAGAAAAACTATGAAAGATGGTAAGAGTACTGAATGCGATTGAGTGATGATGGAATGGAGCTGGGTGGGTTGAGAGGGTTTTACGATTGGTATTATGCAGGCTAGTTTCCAGATGTTAGGGATTATGTTATTTACCCAAGAGTAATTAAAGATATCTGTAAGTGCTTGAGTTGCAAATGGGCCATGGTGTTTTTTATGTGAAAGTTTGCTATGTTGTCAGGGCCTGTAGTAGGAGAGTTCTCTAAGGTTTTAATTGCATTGCTTGTACCAGTGGTTGTGAATGGTGGGTGGGCAGTTGTTTCTGGGTGAATTTTGTGTAGGTTTTTCATGCCTTTTCTTTTTTGGGATGTGATTGGTTTGTGTCTCTGATTTTTTAGTAATGTCTCATAAGTATTTTTTTGTGTTCCTTGGGAGCAGGGATTTCATTAGAAAGGATCAGGAGTGTTTCATGAGTGGGGGCTGAATTGGTGCAATAAGAGTGGATTTTATTTTATGTGCACCAGAGTCGGTTGCCGTGGGTCTTATAATTCACTGTCTTGAAAGTGTGTCTTTCAGTGATTAGGTTAGTAATAGTATTGTTTAGAGTCAGGATTTGTTCTCTGATTTCTCTGAATGCTTGTGTTTGAGCTGGCTTTTTGCTTTATGAGATGTTTAATTTGTGGGGAAATTTGGTTTATATTTCTTTTGTACCCTTGTGGTATGTGCTCTTTTGCTGGCTTGGTTGAAGATGCTGATGAAGTGTAAGATTGCATGATCTAGATATGAGAAATCATTTATACCAAAGTTTTGGAGCTTTCTTTCTGTGTGCTGTGTGAAGGCTAGTCAGTCTGCTTTCCTGCAGTTTGCTAAAGTTTTTGATAGTTGTATTGATTGGAAGAGCTAGATGGAGTGTTGTCAGGTGACCAGCAGATAGCTGGTATAATGTGTTTCAGTTGGTCCTTGTGTGTTGCACTAGTGAGCAGAAAGTGATGTCTAGTGAGGTTGGTTGCAACTGGGGGTGGAATGGAAGTTTGATTGATTGGTTTTATATAAGAATATATGAATGATAGAACATATACATTTTCACTACCCTATCCTTAAACTGACGAATCAGCCACAGTGACTTGACCCCCCCTTGACACAGATCTGCCCCTAACCAGAACCATTCACCCTTCTCCCTCCTTGCTCGAATTTACACTTGATAAAACCCCTCATTACTTACAATAGCTCTCGTCTCATAGCATATTTTCGTGCATCTTCCACAAGCAATCTCTTGTCGTCCTTGTTTTATGCTTCTCAAGGTCCATAAGTGCCTCATACTGACCCCTCTTTCTCTAAGCATTTCTCAAACAAATTCTTCAGAACAAACACCTGGTTCACACATCTGCTACTTCTAAAGCCACATTGCTTCAGGCTTTGATTCTCACAAACATACAATCTTTCTTTGTCACACATAGCACTTGACAGTATGTAACTCCCACATCTCATTCTCTGTAACCAGATTTTCTTGCTGTGAGTATTTTACATTAGCCCTGCCTTTTGACAAAATGATAGTAACAATAGATGGAAGCAGTAGGTAGGAACATTAGACAGGAACATTAAGTAGAAACATAAGGTTGAAGTATTAGGCAGGGACATTAGCCAGGAGCGATAGGTAGAAATAATAGATTAGAACATCAAGCAGGAACTTTAGGTAGATACAAGTTGACGTATTTAGTAGGACCATTAGGTAGGAACCTCGGAAAACACTGCACTAGTGTTTCCCTCTGCCAGTGGCATGTTTCGGGTGAGGTACTAAAAGCTAAGAAGTGGCACTTGAGTTCAACAATTATGGTGACTCTTTTGCCATAGGTAACCCCTTCTAGGAGTTCCCAAAAGGAACAGACATCAGAGATGTAGATATATAGATAGATGGAAATAGAATATATGATGACTTAATTTTTTAGAGAAAATAAACAGTTTTTAGGATGTTTTGAATAATTTAAATTCTTTATCTTTAGATGTGCAAGAGTGCATTGCAGGCATTGGGCCCTCATCTTGGTTCACAAGCGATGAATACAATGTTCCAGAATCATTTGATCCCCAGTGGTTCTCTGAATTACCATCAGTTTATTACTGACCTCACCAAGCATATGGTAAGATTAAAGAAATATACAGATTGAATTGAACCAGGGCATGTGAAACATTTTGAGTAAACCATGGAAAGGTCTGTTGAGCCTGCATTACACATAACAGCTTTAGTATGGATGGGAGCAGATGTGGCCTTTCTTTTCCTGTTTTCTGGCACTACCTCTCAGACATGGGGGCAGTGATCAAGTGTGAAGGAAAAGAAAAGAATGTATATGTATCATTATTTCTTTCATGCATTTATGCTGTTTCCTGTGGGTCAAGGTGTCATTGGGAATGGATGAGTGTACAAGTATGTGAAAGGTGGGAGGTGGGAAGATTAGAAAGGGTAGTAAGTGATGGGATGAAGAAGTAAAGCTGTTAGTGAAAGAGAAAAGAAAGGTGTTTGGATGATACTTACAAGGAAGGAGTGCAAATGACTGGGAGGTGTATAAAAGAAAGTGGCAGGAGGTCAAGAGGAAGGTGCAAGGATTTAAAAAGAGGGCAAATGAGAGCTGGGGTGAGAGAATATCATTAAACTTTAGGGAGAATGAAAAGATGTTTTGGAATGAGGTGAATATTGTGCATAAGATGAGAACAAATGGGAACTTCGGTGAAGGGGGCAAGAGGAGAAGTAACAACAGGAGGAGTGAGTATTTTGAAGGTTTGTTCAGTGAATGTGTTTGATGATGGATTGGCAGATGTTGGATGTTTTGGTTTGGATGGTGTGTAAAGGAAGAGGATCAGGGAGAATGGTTTGGTTAAGAGAGAAGAGGTAGTGAAAGCTTTGCTGAAGATGAAAGCTGGCAAGGTAGTGGGTTTGGATGGTATTGCACTGGAATTTATTAAGGAAAGGGGTGACTTTGTTATTGATTGATTGGTAAGGATATTCAATGTATGTAATGATCATGGTGAAGTGCCTGAGGATTGGCAGAATGCATGCATAGTGCTGTTGTACAAAGGCAAAAGGGATAAAGGTGAGTGTTCAAACTACATAGGCATAAGTTTGTTGAGTAATCCTGGGAAAATATATGGGAGGGTATTGATTGAGAGGGTGAAGGCATGTACAGAACATCAGGTTGAGGAAGAGCAGTATGGTTTTAGAAGTGGCAGAGGATATGTGGATCAGGTGTTTGCTTTGAATAATGTATGTGAGAAATACTTAGAAAAATAGATGGATTTGTAAGGAGCATTTATGGATCTGAAGAAAGCATATGATTGGGTTGATAGAGATGCTTTGTGGAAGATCTTAAAAGTATATGGTGTGGGAGGTAAGCTGCTAGAAATAGGGAAAAGTTTTTTTCCAAGGATGTAAGGCATGTGTATGAGTAGGAAGAGAGGAGAGTAATTAGTTCCCAGTGAAGATCGGTCTGTGGCAGGGGTGTGTGATGTCCCCATGGTTGTTTAATCTGTTAATGGATGGGGTGGTCAGGGAGGGAAATGCAAGAGGTTTGGAGAGAGGGGCGAGTATGCAGTCTGATGGGGATGACAGGGACTGGAAAGTGAGTCAGTTGTCATTCACCAGTGATGCAGCTCTGGTGGCTGATTTGAGGGAGAACTGCAGAAGTTGGTGACTGAGTTTGGAAAAGTGTGTGAAAGGAGAAATTTGAGAGTAAATGTGAATAAGAGCAAGGTTATTTGGTTCAGCAGGGTAGAGGGGACAAGTTAGTTGGGATATAAGTTTGAATGGAGGGAAGTGAAATGTTTTCAATATCTGGGAGTGGAATTAGCAGTGAATGGAACCATGGAAGTGGAAGTGAGTCATAGGAAGGGGGAGGGATTGAAGATGCTGGGAGCAATGAGGTATGTGAGGAAACAGAGAACATTATCTCGGAAAGCAAAAATGGGTGTGTTTGATGGAATAGCAGTTCCAAAAATATCATATGGTTGTAGGGCATGGGCTATAGATAGGGTTGTACTAAAGAGGGTGGATGTGTTGGAAATGAAATGTTTGAGGACAATATGTGGTGTGAGGTGGTTTAATTGAATAAGTAATGAAAGGGTAAGAGAGATGTGTGGAAATAAAACAAGCGTGGTTGACAGAGCAGAAGAGGGTGTGTTGAAATGGTTTGGACATATGGAGAGAATGCGTGAGCAAAGGTTGACAGAGATGTATATGTCAGTATGTGTCAGAGGTGTAGGGAACAAGAAGTAAGAGACCAAACTGGAGGTGGAAGGATAGAGTGAAAAAGATTTTGAGCAATCAGGGCCTGAACATACAAGAGGGTGAGAGACATGCAAGGAATAGAGTGAACTGGAACAATGTGGCATACTGGGGTCGACGTGCTGTCAATGAACTGAACCAGGGCATGTGAAACATCCAGGGTAAACCATGAACAGGTATGTGGGGCCAGGATGTGGATTGGGAGCTGTGGTTTTGGTGCATTACACATGGCAGCTAGAGAATGAGGGTGAATGAATATGTCCTTTTCTGTCTATTTTCCTGGTGCTGCCTCACTGAAGCAGGGGGCAGTGATGCTATTTCCTGTGGGGCGGGATAGTCCCAGGAATGGATGCAGGAAAGCAAATATGAGTATGTGCATGTGTATATAAGTGTATGTCTGTGTAAGTGTATGTATATGTTTATATGTATATGTGTGTTTATGTATATATAAACATGTATATGAGTGGATGGGCCATTCTTCATCTGTTTCCTGGCACTACCTCAATGATGCGGAAAATGGCAAGCAAGAGGTGGCGGGAATAAGGAGAAGCAGGAGACCAAATTGGAGGTGGAAGGATGGAGTGAAAAAGATTTTGAGCGAT
>JAUUDZ010185516.1:0-18089 GCA_032361705.1 Panulirus versicolor | reverse complement strand
TTTCGTCTGTTTCCTTGCGCTACCTCGCTAACGCGGGGGACAGCGACAAAGTAAAATAAAATATATAAAATATGGATATGTACATGTGTATATATGTATATATCTGTGTCTGTATATGTATGTATACATTGAAATGTATATGTATGTATATATGCATGTGTGGGGGTTTATGTATATAAATGTGTATGTGGGCGGGTTGGGCCATTCTTTCGTCTGTTTCCTTGCGCTACCTCGCTAACGCGGGAGACAGCAACTAAGTGTAAAATATTTATATATATATATTTTTATGGCAAAATGTGAGAGCAGATGAAATGAGTGGGTGAGGAATGGGATGTATTTTGGGAAGCAGTGATGGGATGTGTAGGAGATGCATGCGGCATGAGAAAGGTGGGATTAGAAAGGGTAGTGAGTGGTGGGATGAAGAAGTATCATTGTTAGTGAAAGAGAAGAGAGAGTGTTTGGAAGATGCTTACAAGGAAGGAGTGGAATGACTAGCAGATATGAGAAAGGAGCACGAAGTCAAGAGGAAAATGCAAGGGGTAAAAAGGACAAATGAGATTTCATTAAACTTTAGGGAGAATAAAAGGATGTTTTGGAAGGGTGTGAATAATGTGCAAAAGACAAGAGAACAAATGGAAACATCCATGAAGGGGTCTAGAGATAACAGGTAGTGATGGATTAAGGAGGAGACAGATTGTTGAATGTGTTTAATGATAGAGTGGCTGATGAAGTGTGTTTTAGTCGTGGTGGTGTGCGAAGGGAGAGAGTCAGGGAGAGTGGTTTGGTGAAGAGAGAAGAGGTGGTGAAAGCCTAGCTGAAGATGAGGCAAGGTGGCTGAAGTAGATGGTATTGCAGTTGAATTTATTATGAAAGAGGGTAACTGTGTTGTTGATTGGTTGGTATGGATATTCAAAGTATGTATGGATCATGGTGAAGTGCCTGAGGATTGGTGGAATGCATGTATAGTGCCATTGTATAAAGGTAAATGGGATAAAGGTGAGTATCCAAACTACTGAGGCATAAGTTTTTTGAGTATTCCTAGAAAATTGTATGGGAGGCTATTGATTGAGAGGGTGAAGGCATGTACAGAGCATCAGATTAAGAAAGAGCAGTGTGGTTTCAGAAGTGGTAGAGGATGTGTGGATCAACTGTTTACTTTGAAGAATATAGGTGAGAGATTCTTGAAAACAAGCAGATTTGTATGTAGCATTTCTGGATCTGGAGAAGGCATATGATGGGGTTGATAGAAATGCTTTGTGGAATGTTTTAAGAATATATGGTGTGGGAGGTATGCTGCTAGGAGCACCGAGAAGTTTTTATCTTGGGTGTAAGGCATGTATATGAGTTTGAAGAGAGGAGAGTTCTTGGTTCCCAGTGAAAGTTTGTCTGCAGCAGGGGTGTGTAATGTCCCCATGTTTGTTTAATTTGTTTATGGATTGGGTGGTTAGGGAGGTAAATGCAAGAGTTTTGGAGAGAGGGGTTAGTATGGAATCTGTTGGGGATGAGAGGGCTTGGGGAAATAAGTCAATTGTTGTTCAGTGATGGTACAGCACTGATGGCTGATTCGAGTAAGGAACTGCAGATGTTGAATGAGTTTGGAAAAGTGTGTGTGAAAGGAGAAAGTTGAGAGTAAATGTGAATAAGAGTAAGATTATTAGCTTCAGTAGGGTCAATGGACATGTCAAGTTAGTTGGGATGTATGTTTGATTGGAATAAAATTGGAGGAAGTTTAATGTTTTAGATATCTGGGAGAGGACTTGGCACTGAATGGAACCATGGAAATGGAAGTGAGTCACAGGGTGGGGGAGGGGTGAAGGTTCTGGGAGCAATGAAGAATGTGAGGGAAGAAAGAATGTTATCTCAGAGAGCAGAAATGGGTATGTTTGAAGGAATGATAGTTCCAACCATATTATATGGTTGCAAGGCATGGGCTATAGCTAGGATTGTATGGAAAAGGTTGGATGTGCTGGAAATGAAATGTTTGAGGACAATATGTGGTGTGAGGTGGTTTGATCGATTAAATAATGAAAGGGTAAGAGAGATGTGGTAAAAAAAAAAAGTGTAGTTGAGAGAGCAGAAGAAGGTGTGTTGAAATGGTTTGGATATATGGAGAGAATGAGTGAGTAAAGGTTGAGAAAGCAGATATATGTGTTTGAGTGGAGGGAACAAGGAGAAGCAGGTGACCAAATTGGAGGTGGAAGGATGGAGTGAAAAATATTTTGAATGTTCAGGGCCTAAACACTTTTCATCGCTCCCAGAAATTTTGCCCCCTCCCCTGCCCTATGACGCACTTCTGCTTCCATTGTTCCATTTGCTGGCAAATCCACTCCTAGATATCTAAAACACTTTACTTCCTCCAATTGTTCTCCATTCAAACTTGCATCCTAACTAACTTGTCTCTCAACCCCGCTGAACCTGATAACTTTGCTCTTATTCACATTCATTGTCAATTTTTCCTTTCATACACTTTTACAAACTCAGTCACCAACTTCAGCAGTTTCTCACTTATTTCTGTGTGAGGATAGTTGCACTTCAGCAGGATTTCTAAAGAATGTGTGGAAAGAGAGATATGATCTGGATGGGTAAAGTTGGATATGTTTGAAGTTATAGTAGTCCCAACAATATTATATGAATGCATGGCATGGGCTATAGATAAGGCTTTGTGGAGGAGGGTGGAAGTGTAGAAATGAAATATTTAACGACAGTATGTGGTGTGAGATTTTTTTTTTTGATTAAGTAATAAGAGGGTAAGAGGGAGTTTTTGTGGTAAAAGTGTGGTTGAGAGAGCTGAAGAGGATGCATTGAAATGGTGTGGACACATGGAGTGAATGAGTGAGAAGATGTTGACAAAGAGGAGATATGTGTCAGAAGTGAATGGGATGAGGAGAAGGGGAGACCAAATTTCAGATAGTGCAAAGAAAGGAAAAAGATTGTTGGTGATTGGTGACTGAGTATGGAGGAGGGTGAAAGGCATGCATGTGATAAACTGAATTGGAACAAAGTGCAATACAGGGGCTGATGTGCTGTCAGTGAACTGGACCAGGACATGTGATGGGACCGGTCGAAACCATGGAAATGTCTGTGGGGCCTGGTTGTGGATCGTTCCAACAATGTTATATGGTTGCGAGGCATGGGCTATAGATAGGGTTGTACAGAAGAGGGTGGATGTGTTGGAAAAGAATGTTTGAGGATAATATGTGTTGTGAGGTGGTTTGATCAAGTAAGTAATGAAAGGGTAAGAGATATGTGCAGAAATAAAAAGTGTGGTTGAGAGCAGAAAAGGGTGTGATGAAATGATCTGGATATATGAAGAGAATGAGTGATGAAAGGTTGACAAAGAGGATATATATGTGTCAGAAGTGGAAGAAACAAGAAGAATGGTGAGACCAAACAAGAAATGGAAGGATGAAGCAAAAAAGATTTTGAGTAATTGGAACCTGCATATGCAGGACGTTGAAAGGCATGCATGGAATAGAGTAAATTGGAACACTGTGGTAGACTGGGATCATTGTGCTATCAAAGAACTGAACCAGAGCATGTGAAACATCCGGGGTAAACCATGAGAAGGTCTGTAAGGCCTGGATATGGACTGGGAGCTGTGGTTTCGGTGCATTACACATGACAACTCATGTATGGATGCGAGTAGATGTGACCTTTCTTTATGTTTCCTGGGGCTACCAGGTGCTATGAATATGTATGAACATATACGTATATGTACGTACTTGTGTGTATATATATACATATGTGTATGTGTTTGTGTCTTTCTTTGTCTGTTTCCTGTCGCTCCCTCGCTAACATGGAAAATGGCAATGAAGTATGAAAAAAATTCCCGCATTAGGGGGAAAAATCCTCACTTGGCCCCCTTCTCTGTTCCTTCTTTTGGAAACTGGAATAGAAGGGGAAGATTTCCAGCCCCCCCACCCCCACCCCACCCCACCCATTTAAGTTGCCTTCTACAACATGCAGGGAATATGTGGGAAGTATTCTTTTCCCCCTATCCCAAAGGAAAATTCTGGTTAATACATATAATTTTTTCATTTATAAGGTTATCTAACTTATATAAACCAACATTTTGATTCATATCAACATCTCTATTATGTATGATAAGAGACAATTTAATAATATTTCTATTCATTGCTGAGTTATTGCATGTAATAACCTTAGCACTGCTCCAGTCAATTTGATTACCATAGTCTTTGAGATGGATAAATATTGCATTAGATTCTTGATCATACCTAACACTCTTTTCCTGTTGTTTAACCCTAATATCAAGAACCAAGTTACAAGTTTGACTAATGTAAAGGTGATCACACTCCTTATAGGGGATACTGTACTCACAATCCTTCTGAGATGTTACAGAATTTCTGATAAGACTTTCCCTAACTGTACTATCATTGCTGAAGACTACATCAATATTAAAAGTTTTCAACAAAACAGGAACAATGAGTAAGTTCTCACAACAGGGTAAAACTAACGAGTTAATGTAAACAAATGGTTCTTTAAGCTGAACATTCTAAAAAGACTTTCTTTCAAGATTACATGTTGAATCAAGGAAATGTTTGGGATACTGTAATTTATAACCTCTGACAACCATCCCCTCTAGGAACTTCCATCAAGGGGATAGCCATGGCAAAAGAGTCTTCACTCGTCCTTACATGCCTCCCTCACATACACCAGTTCACACATTCTTCCACCATTTCTTTCCCTCCAGTGCTCTTCCACTCTATTTCTCCATGTCATAGGTGGTCTTTCTCTCACACCATGTCCTTTAATCTTACTATCATACACTGCCCTTGTAAACTCCGTGTCTTGCATTCTTTCCAAAAGCCCAAACCAATCAAAGTATTTTTCACCCACACTCCCACTTTACAATTAATTCTCTTTGCATTCCCTGTCGTACCACATCTCTCATGCACCCCCTAATGTCTTTCTCCATTACATCTAGGTACACTACAAGCTCCTGTCAAACAGCTCAATTCCACAGCCTGGATTCTTGACCTCTGCGACTCATTCCATGTCCATAGGTCAGGGCTAGGAGGACTATGCAATCCCTTATTCCTTTCTTCACTTCCAAACCGTCACCCTACGTTATTCTATTAAGGAACCCAATGACTCTTTTACAATGTGCTGTTCTCTCCATTACCTTACCTTCCATATCACCAAATTTACCCAAGATGGTTCCTACATACTTGAATTTTCTAACCTCCTCCAATCTTTCTCTACCTAATATCTATAAAATGTTTTAGTAAAATTTCTTCTTTTACTCTATGGGGTTCTAAAAAATCTCTACTTTCAATGTTTCCTTTCAAACACCATTACTCTTCCTTTATTTGTAATTACCTTCAATTGCCTATGCTTACACACATCATAAAAGACACTTACAACCTTCTGCAAACTCCTTTTCACTATCAGTAAACAACAAATTATCATCTGCAAACATAATTGTCACTAGCCATCATTCCTCACTGCCACACTCCATGTCTACAACCCCTTTCCCAAGTTTTGCTTTCATCTCTCTTATCACTTTATTTGTATGTATGTTAAAAAATCACGTTAACAACACACAGTTCTGCCTCACACCCACATGTATACCGAAACTTTTGCTGAATCCTCCATCCACTCTTACACATGTATTTGCTATTCTATTGAAGGCTATCACAAACCAAGTCTTTTGTTTGTTTGTTTTTCCCTAACTAATAAATCCTTAAAACATTCCATAAAGGATTCCACTTGACTCAGTCATACGCTTTCTCCAGATCCATAGAAGCTACAGGTAACTTCTTACCTTTCACTGGATACTTTCCCAGTCATTTTCACCAAAAAAATCTAAGCCACACAACGCCTACCTTTCCTAAAACCCTCTTGCTCTTCACTCATTCTGCATTTCGTTGCTTTCATCACTCTCATCACTCTATCAATCAACATTCTTGCATACACTTTTTCTGATATACTTACCAGACCTACTCCTCCATAACTGCAACAGACATCATTAATACCTTTTCCTTTGCATATAGGAACAATAGTAGCTTTCATCCAATTTTCAGGCACAACCTTCTGTTTCCATGCTAAACTACATATCAAATGCATCCAATCTATCACACTTTCCTCTCCATACTTCAGCATTTCATCCATAATTCCAACCATTCCACATGCCTTTCCTACCTTTAACCTTAGTATCGCTCTTTATATCTCCAAGACTCTTGCATCTACCTTCCTCACCACCCCATCCATACATAAATTGAACAGCCATGTTGACATTATGCACCTCACCTACCTTCACTAAAGCAAAGTTATCATAATGAGAAAATCAAATTATGTCATTAAGAAAGACTACAATCAAAGTAAGCACCAGCATACCAGCAAGGCAAAAAATCAAATAAGGATCAATGTACAAGTTGCATAAACTTAAAATAGCAAAACTTTCATATACTTTGCTATGTGCATCCAGATAACTTTCAAAATGGCTAATAATGCTGCTATCACAGGGGGACTATAGTAATGCACATTTGTAGCAGGGGGCGAATCTATGGAAATAACACTTCTCAATCTTAAATGTATGTTTCACAAATATATACAATAATCACTATTTTTCAGCTGAACTCTCAACAAGCTTGATTCTGATGACTGATCGTATCCCCATAAAGACAACTAGGAGATACACACCTAGCACTGCACAGGGATGTAAAACACAAAGGCCTTCTATCTCTTCTTCTGATATAGTCCAAAGCACAGCTTTTGTATCTGAGCCGGTGGAGATTAAAGCACTGCCTGTAGAAGGTGTTGGATGAACCCATCGCACACACGTAACTTTATTAGTGTGTACCTTTGGACCAGCTCCAGTCACTACACCATTCTGTATATAAAAAAAATCATGTTAATCATGTTACTGAAGGTATCAAAATTTATTTCTTATAAGAATTTATACTACAGTATAAGATACTATCCCAAGATGCACATAGGCAAAAATAGGCAATAAATATAAAACACTGTAAAACACATATAACTGTTTGTATATTCTTGTCTGAACAAACAGTTAACATTGAAAAAATCTTAGCAGAAAAACAAATCCAATAATTGCATATCAGTGAAAACATTTGGGTCTGTATATTGTAATGTCAGAGCCTGGTACCATAATTATGTGCTTATCATTCACAGAGCAAAAGGACTTTTTATCTTTATAAGAGGTGTTATATAAAATGGCTCAAAAACTCAATTCTTTTTTTGCAATATTCAAAAAAGATATCACCATAAAGAAAAAATATGAAGGTATCAACACTTTCCTATTGCAACAGTTCACTTCAACAGAATATAAATGCAAAAATCTATCCATCTCTCTGCCTTCATCTCTAACACCCATTCTCTCCTCGAACTCCCATCAAGGGTGAAACAAGGAATACATTTGGAAAAGTTTCCCATCATGACAATACAAAAGGAACGTTATTCGCTGGTCCTTTCTGAACCCAATTTTCTAAAGTAATTCTACAGATACCTTGAAAACCATTAGAAATATAGAAAAAGATAATACTGCTGTCAGAATTTTCATTCATCTCAGCGGCACCAATGAGTCAAAGGCTATTCTGCCGACTAATCAGAAAAACCGCTAACACACTTCTACTATCAATTCAGTACCTACAATATATTACGTGAGGTTTTTACAGCATATATTCATGTTTTATATGTATTATATATCATATTTCAATTTGCCCGCATGTCCACCTATCATCTTAGGCAATTAGTAGGACTGCTGCAAGAACCCCATCCAATCTTAGGCAATTAGTAAGGACCTATCCAACATAACATCACTTGAAAATAGTATGTTGGGGCATGGGGGAAATAATACCCATGATCATCAACACACCTTAGGGTCATAAAGTAACACTCCAGTACTGGCCGCATAGCACACTCTCCCATCAGGTCCCCAGTCCATGTTAAGGGGTACTTGATTCACTCCAGATGATATGTAAGTCACACGCGCCTCCATACTGCAGCAGGTCTGTCGTCTCACCGGTATAAATCTCCCTCCCCCTGTCAGTACAAATAGTTATCTACAAATGGCTGGTTACGTCTCCTTGTTTGACATGTACTACATTCGGACATTATTTTTAATACGAACATTAACACTACGTTCGCGTAACCTAGGTAAAATGTATTAACATTTTAATATATCAAATTTTGGGCATTTAAGTCAAACTATTTCCCTTCAAAATCATCAACTGTAAGAAAAGAAATATCGAATAATATTTTTCTATACTGTGTCTCATTGACTAACAGAGAAATTTGAATTTTATTTTCATTCCAAAACATAAAAGAACAACACTGTGCCATCCGACTACAAAGTCAAGTCAGTGTTCAAACTCACCTCACGTTCTAGCTAATAGTAAAGCTAGCAAACAAGAGCCAACAATTAACGCAAAAAAAAAAAATGGTCATAGATCATTGATTAAAATATTTGTACTAAAGCATTTTTCTACTAACATACAAGCTTTTAATGGTCATGTGAGGGTCCAGAAAATGACATATCATAAAGCATGGATTTGGTCCCATATCGATTATTGTGTAAATTTAGTTTTCGTGACCGACTTTTTGGAATCTCTAAATTCATCTACCAATATCTCCGTTACTGAGTCTGTATTGTAGATTAAGTACACACAGTGTTTAAGCTTAATTTTACACATCCTCAAAGTCTATGTGCACTTAGCACTTCGTTATATACTCTCTATATATATTTGTTACAGAGTGCACCAAAAGGTCCAGGACTGTGGTCTGACTATTGAAAAAAAGTGTTAACATGGTCGGGACAACACAGTGAGTAATTTGGCAATTTGCTTGGTAAGTGAAGTTTACAACAGTTGAACAACAGTGACTGGTTTATGTATCAAGATAATGATTTACGTAACAAGATAATGGTTTACAATTGATCAAGGTTGTGTGATACTTTCCAAGTATCAAAGGTAAAATGTTGTTATAATTTTTTTGCATATATCTTGTAATGCTTGAAGAGCATCATCACTGAGCTCACTGATTTCACATTAGTCAAGTCCGTAATCATTCAAGATGGGGGAATTCCTCTATTGGCAAAGTTGGCCTTTGGTCTTCAACAGGAAGGTCAAACTCCCACGTGTATCTATAACCCAGCTTAAGTCGGGCGACAAAAAACTAATCATGTAACATGATGAGATGGTGGTGGTAGATGGACATGCTTGTAGTAATTTTACTACAACTTTAAGTCTAAAAGATGTCGCATTTTTTATTTATGAATAATGGTTTTATGGTAACTCACAGGTAACCTCAGGGGGTGTAATCAACTTCATCCAGTTCATTGTCAATTATCATTACTCCCACGTCCGTTTCCCCAATTTATTATGATCTTGTTTCAGTGAAATTAATATTAAGGTACTTCAAGATTTGCTGGTTCCTCTGGTTTACTTCTTCTTTGGATAGACTTTCAAGAGTAACTTTCCATACCAAATGTTCATTCATTCAGCGTCGTGTAGAGGCATGCAGTCATCCCTCTGAATGAATCTGGAAATATTTCTATCGTCTGCAGATAAAAAAAAAGGTCACTGTGGTTTATTTAAAAAGGTTTGATAGATCAATGATGAATGGAACAATATCAGTCCAAGATCCAAGCACACATACCTGAGGCATTCCATAAACTGGCTTCATTTCGGAGGACTTGTCATTTACTGTCATTGTTTTCGACCATTCAGGATATCCCCTTTCTAGCTGACATTCAAATCTCCGACCTGATACATCTTCAATCTATGAATAAGACTTTCATTAGAACCTTAGACATTGATGACTTGATATGAAAGAGTAATTTATAAGAAAACTTTCCTTCGGAAAATTATCCGATAGTGATCTCTTGTCATCCAGAAGCTTAAAGGATTTCCTGAAGTCCACTAACTTTTAAGTACAAAAGAATAAGGATTTGAAAATGGAAATGTAAAAAGATGGAAGGACTGAAAGGGAAAAAATGAATCTCCCGCCGCGCTTCTGCTGCTGCTGCCATCTTTTGGCAGGGAATCAAACTATCGCTGGTCCTTCCCTACCGAGAAAAGTAGTGTTTACATGTGAAGGTCTGGATCATACACATTAATCCAAATAATCCTTCAACATGGTGAGTCTTTGATTGATCACATTACATCAGGATTAACCTGGCAGTGTTTAGTTTGGTCCTGAAGGTATTGATGACATCAAGATGATTTATTTTCGCTGAATTTTTGATGGAAAAAGATAGATGTATCTTGTGATGATCCTGAGGATGTAAACAAACCCAACTGAGGTCCTTCCAGGCTCGAGAATATTGGTTATTTACTCCACATTCTTACATTGTTTGTTAGTAATTCTGTTAAACCTCTAAAGTATTATGTCGTCGTAAAGTTACCGTTCGGAACATCCACCTGAATGCGATAGAAGTGAAGGTGAGAATAGTTCAGATCCAAAAGCCATCGGCAAAATAAATTTCAACCAAACTAAACAACCTCTCTCAACCCTTAACAAAATGTGATAGTGCCATTATGTCATTAATTCAGGTGTCAGGGAGCTTATGTGGCACGACTTGTCACATTTCGGGTTTGTGTTGAGAAAACTACAAAGTGTGCAGTGTGCCATACGGTTCCTACATTTTGAAAATTATTTGAAAGCCTGTGGTGTCGAGGTTCCATGGAACCAGCTTTTGGCAAGATTATCTAAATGAATTCGATGTCTGTCAGATGGCATTTCAAGATAAGCATTAGAGATGATAGTAAACTTTTTTTATATATATTGTTTACGGACGCCACTATTCTAAGATTGATGAAATTGATAAAATTATCAGAATTGCATCGTTATCTGTACAGAGGTGACAAAGGGGGTGTGGTTGTAGGTGTAGAACATATCATTCTAATTATGTTTTCATATATTGGGCAGGGATTTGAAGGAGAGGGATATTGTAGGATAAAAAATTAAATTAGAATCAACTTTGTACAGTATAAGTGATGCATTTACAACACCCTCGTTGGTATCTTGTAATAAATGAACAAACGGGTACGAGGAATTTAACCTCAGAGGACTTGTGGTTAAAGGGTAATGGACGGGTATAGTTAGCCATCTGGTGAAATTAGGGAAAAGGAATTAACGTATACATACATGTAATTTGTAAAGTTTATATATATTAAATTTGAGTTAAGATATTGTGTACATGTCATGAATTATGCATTATCATTTTCTTTTTTTTTTTCTTGTTACTTTGTCACAGTTGTTGAGGGAAGAGTACCTAATTATGGTGAACCTTTTTCAGGTTCTGTGAAATATTTGTTGATTGATAGTTTTCTTTACAGAGGTCCTTAAATGTATGTGGAGGATGTATCTAGGCATAGGTAAATCAGTTGTATTATTGAATCTTTAATGTTGCTTGTGGATACTGAGTTTGGTTGTTAGACAATGTATACACAGAAAACTAAGTAATGGTAAATGGAAGTCAAGAGAAATTTTTAAGTATAGCCTTTCCGTGTTTTATGAAATCCTAAATATTGTAATTAAGCATGGGAATCTTGTAGTAGTATATTTATTGTTTTCTGTTGTACAGTTTTAGAATATACCTCGCTCTATGTTTAAATATACCTCGCTCTATGTTTATCAAACTTTTTCATATTTCTGATTGAAAATCTTAAGTGTTGATTTGATAAAACTCTGCTTTATTATGAAAAAATATAATTCTAGGGTCGTGTGCGTACCAAGACGGTGAAGAAGGCTGCTCGTGTGATAATTGAAAAGTATTACACTCGCCTAGGAAATGATTTCCATACCAACAAGCGTATCTGTGAGGAGATTGCCATTATTCCTTCAAAGCCTCTACGCAACAAAATTGCTGGGTTGGTATTTGTACATCTTTTGTGTATTAGCTTCCTATCATATGAAATGCATGGTTTGATATGTCAAGGATGGGGTTGAGTAGGTTCACAGATCCTTGAGTGTACCAGGTATATTAGTTTGGAGTAAGAATAAAGTGGCAAAGTATTGTATGTACATTATGGTTTTACTTCTCATACTGCGGAAAAATTATGAGGGGGTTAAAATGATATTGGAATATGTGCCTTAGGTAGATAATTGGTAAGACTTGAAGTGGTTGGATGAATATGTGGGTGTGGTATCAGTGTGAAAACTATGGACAATGTAAAATATTTAAGGTTCCCCCATAGCACCTTTATGTTTCAGAGGTACGTTTAATGGTCTTCCATGTCTGTTGTGCCAGTAGCAGGTTATTTACAAGTGTTAGTTGAGGACCTAGCCCTCTTGGGTTTGCCACATATAGTTGAAGTTATATCTCTCCTTGTTGCAGTGTTGCAGCAAAATTTATTCATCTAGTCCCTCTTTAATTCCATCGGTTAGACTGTTTGAAGCTTTTCATGAATAAATAACTATGGAGTATGCATAAGTTATACCAATTAGAATATTTTCATCCAGTGATGAGCTTTTATGGTAGAATCCCCAACTCATCCCAGAATTTATAAAAGTGTCTTATTGCAGCAAATAGTGGCTGACTTTTTTAAGGAAAAGGTTTGAGTGTGATTCTGATTAAATTGTTAACATTCATTGGTGCTTTTCATAAGATAAAAGACCTTTGAAAACATTGAAAATTAACTTATAAACTTGTTTGAAATTGGTTGCAGAAAATGTATTGATTAAAGTGACAAAAGTTTTACACCTGACGTAGTGTATGTACCATATCTCACGATGTTTGTGATTGAAACATTTTCCTAATGTAATTTGAAAGGTTCAAAATAGGAAAACTAATATACTTCCCATTTCCATGTCGACAATTAAGGGGAGATGCATGTGTATACTTTAAAACGTTTACTCTATAATCAAGTTGGGATAAGTATTTATTTTGCAATATTCACTTGATAAAAGATACTTATTGCCTTGGAATAGGTTCATGTTGGTGTTGCCTGACCACCCTTGTTCTGGCCTAGTACTGGTGGCTGCAACTGTCCTCCATGTTCTTTTGTATTTTTTGAATTGTGGGCACCTGGATGACTTGGAAAATAATTAAATTCATAAATAATTTGAATTTGCAAGGAACTGCAGTTAACATATCTCTTATGACCATTACCCCTTAGAAATTGCACAGTAGGATGGCTCAAGTTGATAACCATGAAGTACCAAATCCAAGGAAATTGGTGCACTGGCTACTACTTATATCTCTGTCTTTGATGCCTGTTCCCTCCAGGAACTCTCATCAGCTGGGTGGTCATGGTAAAGAGTCTACTTTTCCCTTCTTATATGCTTCCCACATATACACCATTTCTCACATTTTTCCACCATTTGTTTCCCTCCATTACTCTTCCACCCTTATTTCCATATGTCACAGGTGTCTTCCTCTCACACCAACCCCTTTGATTGTACTGCCCATGCCAAATCTTTTGTACACTCTGTCGTCTCTTCTTTCCATCCAGTCATACCATGTGTTCCTCTCAAATAGCTCGTTTCCACAGCCAGTATTCTTGACCTACGTGACTCATTCCGTCCCTCTTTTGGCTGCATAGGTCAGGGTCTGGAAGACTGCTGACCCTGATCATTATTCACTTCCATAATTACACCTATCTATCTATATCTCTGATGCCTGTTCCAATTGGAACTTCCTGAGAGAGGTGGCCCTGACAACATGACTTCCTAGCCTTCAGTGCCTCACCCTCAACAGGCCACTGGCATAGGGCAAGTTTAGCACAGTGTTTGCAGGGGCTCCTACCTAATATTCCTATTGACTACTGCCTAATGCTCCTACCAACTGCTTCTATCATTTTACCAAATGGTAGGGCTATCTCATAGTTCTCACTGCAGGAAATCTAGAGTTACAAAGAATGGGCTGTGTGAGTTAAATGTTGTCAAGTGTTACATATGACAAGGAGAGATTGTATATTTGTGGACAGAATGACAATAGTCCACATGTTAGTGAGGCAGAAAGAAAAGACAGCTACCAAGGTCAGAGGAGTGCATCTTGACAGGCACTGAAGTGCTGGTTCATTAAGCAGATGCCAGTAACCCTCCTGATACATAGGCAAGTAGTACTGGTAATATACCTCCCCGGTCATTGGCTACCTACAAACTACTACACCTTTAATATTAATTTATTAAGGGTCTTTGTATCTCTTCTACCCTGTTCTGATTGCTTCCTTATCTCTCCTTTCATAACAATCTTATCAAGGTAGCTCCTAAATACTTAAATTCTTTCACCTCTTCCCCCATGTCTGTAACACAGTTTAGTACACTTTCTTCTCTCACTCTATAGGGCTCTTCAAAATCTATGCTTTCACTCTTATTTCTTTTAAAAACCATTATGTTTTACATGTATTTACTTTCAGTTGCCTTCACTTACACACATCATGAAACACACTTACAATCTTTTGCAACTCTTCATCACTCTCAGCATAACACAGCATCATTTGCAGACAGGCATGGCGCTAGATGCCAGATCTCACCACCACACTCCATTTGTGCACCCACTTTCCCAAGTTTTGCTTTCATCCCTTTTATCACGGTGACATCACACACCCACATGCATGCTGAAACTTTCTCAACTGTCCATCCACTCAAGACATGCATTTTCTCCTTTATAGAATGATTTTGCACCATTCAACATTTGTCCCCCAACCCCATATATCCTGAACACATCCCATAAAGCATTCCAATCATCTCTCTCATACAGCTTATGTTTTGCTAGATGCTTTTCCACAGCCATTATTACAGCAGAAATCTGATACATCCCTTACCTTTCTTAAACCCCTTTACTTCTCACTTATTCTGCATTCAGTCACTTCCATCACTCTTATCAACACACACTCATACACTTTTTCCGGTATACTTGAATAGACTCATTCCCTAATAATTGGTACATACATCCTTAGCACATTTCTTCTGAATAAAAGAACAGTTATAGTTTTCATTCAGTCCTCTTGCACAACTCTCTGCATCCATACTAAATTACATCTCAAATGCATCCACTTTCTCCATACTTCAACATTTCAGCCATACTCTCATCCACTCCAGGTACCTCTCCTACCTTCAACCTCATTGTTGCCCTTTTTACCTTCCTTCCTGCTGTAAGACCCTGCATTTGTATACTTTTCCTTATCTTACTGTTATTTAATAGGAAATATATACAAAATATTTAAGGAATAAGCCTACTTATCTCTTGTAGGTTGTAAAAGCTGACTGAGGGGTTGAAGTAAGGAGTCTAAAAATCCTTTCCCTCTAGTATTATCACTCTCTGAATATAGGAATAAAAGCAGCCAAACTTGGATTTTACCTCAAGTGCTTAGTTTTCTGTTCCTGATGCTACCTCATGAGGTTAGAAAAAATGTCCAAAACTCACAGCATTTGTGTTTTCAGATTCGTAACCCACTTGATGAAGCGTATCCAACGTGGTCCTGTTCGAGGAATTTCC
Source organism: Panulirus versicolor (assembly GCA_032361705.1). Classification (NCBI taxonomy): domain Eukaryota; kingdom Metazoa; phylum Arthropoda; class Malacostraca; order Decapoda; family Palinuridae; genus Panulirus; species Panulirus versicolor. Next base: position 2,662 of record JAUUDZ010185516.1, on the reverse strand, counting down.
ATCAAGCTGCAGGAGGAGGAACGTGAGCGCCGTGACAACTATGTGCCAGAGGTATCTGCCTTGGAGCAGGGCATCATTGAAGTTGATGCTGACACCAAAGAGATGCTTAAAATGATGGTAATTACTTTGTAACCTACGTTTTGCTAATAGAATCAAGTATTTTAACATTTTGATCATATGCTTTTGATTTCTGCATTACTTATTTTTTTAGCTTTCATGAATGTGTTAGCAATTTTTTGCAAGCTATTTTTCTAAGTACTGGATATTAGATAGATTGCTGAATTTTATGAAATAGTAAATGATTTGCTTGCTGTTACATTAAACACCATTGGTCATATTTTATCACAGGATATGTAGACAACATAGCTTCTTGAAAACAGTGGTTTGATATAAAATATTGAAGCTGAAATGTACTGCCTATGTTTAAGGGAGCTTCATTCATGGAATATATGTAATTACTTGCATGATGGGAATTGCAATGCTATAGTTTTTAACATAATTCCTTATTTCAGGACTTCGATAAAGTTGCTGGTCTTCAGGTGACCCAGCCTATCCCATCTTCCTATGGTGGGAGGCGGTAAACGAAAATAAATTCCTAAACAATTGATTGCTGTCTTTCCTTTACCATATGCAAAGCATTTTTGGACATTTAGTAATTTTTCTGTCTTTCAAGCCTGTTTGCCGGTTCCCTTGTTAGCGAGATAGCATCAGGAATAGATGAAAACTGTGGTGTCATTCATTCTAGTTGTCACATATAATGCACTGAAACTAGTTCCATATCTGTAACCTGTTCCCACAGACTTTTCCTTGCTTTCCCCTTAGCCCTTCATATGCCCAAGTTCAGCACAGAGAGCATGTTGCACCCGTTAACCACAGCTTCAGTTCATCCTATCCTGTGTGAGCCATCTTTCACTCCAACTGACCACATTGTGCATGATTCCCTTATTTCCTTGTTCCTTCACTTTTAACATATATACACTCTTAGTTCTCTCCATATGTCCAAACCATTTCAGCACACCTCTTTATCACTGTTATACATACTTCTCTTGTAACCACACCTGTCTCTGTTATTTCTTATTCTATCATCTCAATTTGTACCATGTATATTTTAAACATTTAATTTCTAACATATCCACCTGTACTTTTTTTTTATATAGTTCCCTTGCCTTGGTTCCATACAACACCATTGGAACTACTATACCATCAAACATACCCATTATTTGTCCCCTTCCATAATGACCTCTTTTCCTCCACATTTTTAAGTGCATTGAGGACCTTAGCCTCTTCAACCACCATATGGCATATTTCACTTTCATTCACTCTTAATCCATTCCTAGATATCTAAATCACCCCACTCTCGGTGTTCTCTGCATTCAAATACACTTCAGGAAACCAATTTTTTCTTTCACTGCTAACCCTAAAAACCATGATTTTATGCACATTTATTCTCGATTTACTACTTTCACACACACTCCCATGCTCAGACACCAGCTTCTGTGATTTATCACTTGAATCTGCCACCAGTGCTGTGTCAGCAGCAAACAACAACCGGTAAGGCAGCGGGTTTGAATGGTACTGCAATTGAATTTATTAAGAACGGGGGAGACTGTTGTTGATGGTTGGTAAGGATATTCAGGTTATGTATGGATCATGGTGAAGAGCCTGAGGATTGGTGGAATGCATGTGTAGTGCCATTGTACAGAGGCAAAGGGGATAAAGGTGAGTGTTCAAACTACAGAGGCATAAGTTTGTTGAGTATTCCTGGAAAAGTATAGGAGGGGTTATTGAATGAGAGGGGGAGGCATGTACTGTGCATCACACTGGGGAAGAAGTGTGTTTTCAAAAGTGGTAAATAATGTGTGGATCAGGTGTTTGCTTTGAAGAAGGTATATGGAGAATGCATATGATAGGGTTGACACATGCTTTGTGGAAGGTCTTCAGAGCATATGGTGTGGGAGGTAAGCTGCTAGAAGCAGTTTTTATTGGGTATAAGGCATGTGTATGAGTAGAAAGAGTCGAGAGGGACTGGTTCCCGGTGAAGGTCAGTCTGCTGCAGTGGTGTGTGACCTTGGTTATTTAAATTGATTATGGAGGTGATGGTTAGGGAGGTAAATGTACGAATTTTGGAGAGAGGGGTGAGTATGCAGTCTGTTGGGGATGCAAGGGCCTGGGAAGTGTCAGATAATGTTCACTGATGATACAGCATTGGTGGTTGATTTGAGTGAGAAACTGCAGAAGTTGGTGACAGTTTGGAAACATGGGTGAAAGGAGAAAGTTGAGAGTAAATGTGATTATGAGCAAGGTTATTAGCTAAGTTCAGCAGGGTTGAGGGACAAGTTAGTTAAGATGTAAGTTTGAATGGAGAAAAATTGGAGGAAGTAAAGTGTTTTAGATATCCGTTAGTGGACTTGTGGCGAATGGAAACATTGAGAAGGAAGTGATTCGTATAGAATGGGATGGGGCGAAGGTTTTGGGAGCGTTGAAGGTGTGGAAGGCAAAAACGCTATCTCGGAGAGCAGAAATGGGTATGTTTGAAGGAATAGTGGTTCCAACAATGTTATATGGTTATGAGGCATGAGCTATAGATAGGGTTGTACAGAGGAAGGTGGATGTGTTGGAAATGATATGTTTGAGGAAAACATGTGGTGTCAGGTGGTTTGAC
>JAUUDZ010185405.1:1640-18090 GCA_032361705.1 Panulirus versicolor | reverse complement strand
CAAAGGCCACAATCGTTCACACTCAGTCTCTAGCTGTCATGTGTAGTGATTATTTTTTAGATGAATTTAAAGACTTTCGATGCAAGAAAAGACTGGTTCATACAGATACCATGCACCAATCTTCAGTTGAACACCATCTGTCTAGTACTTCTAATATCTTACTTCTGTCTGAGACACAGTTGTTTAGTGATGTTCTAACTAGTCCCGTTTTCATAGCTAACTGTAGCTCCACTCATGATTCTGGTTCAGATGTGTTGTTTCTTTTTATTGCAACATCAACACCTGTTGTTTGCCTCAAAGACCTTCAAGTCTCCAAATTTTGATGTTGTGTGGTGCAAGGTGTCTTCCTGCTTCCACACTTTTCCTCCATTTTGCCTATTGCTCTCCCTAATTCTACAATTTTTTTTTCCTTGTTTGACTGTCTAAACTCCTGCTATGAGACTGTGACAGCCAAGATCGTCTACCATAGGGAATGATCGAATTCCTCCCATACAGATGGTGGAGGGATTGAAGCCCTCACATTCTCCATTCTCAATGATGTAGAGCAAATTATCTCCCACCCTACCCATATTCCTGACCACTGTGACCACTCTCCTAACATTTTGCATTTGTTTTTCACCTCTAGTCCACCCTACAGTAAGTGCACAGTCTTGCCCCAAATTGGTTCATCTGATCACACCTTCATAAATGTATCCAGTGGCCCTTTTTAAGTGTAGATACTGGCTCATTAACAAAGTTGAGTGGAATAACATGTGTAACTTCTTTTCTGACTTTCCTTGGGTAAATTACTGTCTCATGTGCCTTCACACCCCTTCGGCATCATTATCTGCCACTTGATAGATATATTAGAGTTTCTCATTTTCCTTCTTTTGGAATTTGTTTTACTCTTACATTCCATAAGCTCTCCAGTTTTCTTTTTACTTTTTCTTTCACATTCGTAATTTTATACTACCAAAAAGAAAAAGTTGACTTTTTTATTGCTATCATCGGGTACAGTATCCTTTTCTTTATGCCCTCATAAACTGTACATGGAACTTACTCATTCACAGTTAATTGATTCATACCACATATTTTTCAGGAGCATTACTACACTCTCCTTTACATAAGCATACATACCAGGTAACAAACTTGGTCTTACATTCCAAACTCTATTTCATTCAAATTTCCACAACTTCTTAGCTTTATCTTGAATATGTCAAACATATCTAATGTAAGCTTTTTGAAAATATTTGCAATTTTTTGTTTCTTCTACTTATTCTTCTCCCATTCCATTCCACACATATATTACTTCAAGTTTAGACAAAATGCTCAGCATGCATCAGAAGGGATTACATATTCATTTTTTTAAGAATTCATTTAATGTAATCAACTCTTCAATGAATAACTGCATATTCTTTATTCACAAGTACAGTGTTCTCATTTCTCTTCATTTGATGTAACAGACTATATCATAATATATCTAAAGATATGTTTACATTATTGTTTAAAAGGTTTAAGGGAAAATAAGTTGCATATCCGCATATCCTAAGGAATGCAGCCAAAAACAAAGTGATTTGTGTAGAGAGGTTTGTAGATTGTAACTAAGTTTGTCCAATACTTGTTGAAATTCATCAAGAAGATGAATATTCCTTGAAATTTTTTTATTTACTATTCTCATTTGTAACTTGTGCAATTATCTGGCAATTTCTTGTTCTTGAGAGTTAAGTCAACATGCAGAAATTTTATAACAAAGGCTTTGGGTACTGTTATAAGTTATCTAACATTTGAGTTGCAGTGATAAATGGTAAAGAGAGTGTTCAGGGAAAATTCTTCATGGGCCACCTCTTTTTGAGTATGTGAAATAACTTTCTAGATGTAGTTGAAGGTAACTATCAGTCCATGTTCTTCATCTGTGCATTAGCACAGTTGTAGGTAGGACTAATGATTTGTTTTGATTTGTGCATTTAGGTATGATCCCCAAAGTAATCGATGGACAAAGGTGGCATCCATGAACACTCGACGGTTAGGAGTTGCAGTAGCTGTTCTTGGTGGCTTTCTGTATGCTGTTGGTGGATCTGATGGCCAGAGTCCTCTTAACACAGGTATTCTTATAACATGAAGGAAATTATGCATGGAGCACGTAGTGTGTAGCAATTTTTGTTTAATTGGTTTTGTTCTTAAAGCTTATGGGTTTTATGTGCACACCTGAATTTACTTGAGTGTTGAATGATTTTTTTATTTGGAGATATATGGATGTCATGTGTATAATATATGGATGGTTGAGTATATACTATGGATCTTATGTATAGACTGCATAGGTATTATACATAAAACAGTTTGTTTATAGTTAATGTGTTTGTAGTATACATGAATTTGAAATACAGACTGACCTAGAGATTATCTGCATTTAAGAAAGTTTTTGAGATCCCTGAGGATATAGGTTTATTGAAGTTTTCTCTTGGTCAGTTGGTAAGGATGATCAAACCTTTCTAATCCCATGAGGCTCATAAATGGGAGTCCATATTGCACTATTTGTTTCATTTAGTAGGGTGTGATCTGTACAGTAAACTCTTCCAACACCATGAAATCATGAAAGCAAACTAGTTTCTCCATGAGGTTCATGATAATGGCCACAGCTTATCAAAAGAAAAAAAATTACTCCTTAGCACTAGCATCAACTTTCCTCTTTCTTGCATGAAGTTAGCACAGTTCATAGGGCTGTCAGTAACTTAGGTTGTTCAAGCTGACATGAGACTACATAAGCATTTTTGAGAATACACTGAACCCTCAGTTTAACGACCCCCAATATAACGGATTTCGGATTTAACGGACCGGGCAGGTAATAATACATTAATTGATAATGATTTGAAGAATGAGAAAAAATGTCAAACTTCACACCATTCGTATTTCATATTGCACTTGTTTTTGGTAGCATGGGATATACTTGCTTTGTTTCAGTCTCAGTCTGCCTCAAGCTATCGTTTGATCAGGTTGTATACAGAGAATTGTGACTTTATTTATTAAATAATTTTGCAATCCTTACATCAAGTGATAGAGGAGTAAAAAGAAAGTGTGTAAACTGTATACTGTATTACTGTATGTTGTATTAAAAAATGGCCCATAGGTTACATTTGATTTAATGGACTTTCAGCATTAATGGACACCCCCCTCTCCCCCTATTAGTCCATTAAATTGAGGGTTTGCTGTATGCTCATCCTTATACCTCATAAAATGGAACTTTTTAGGATTCTTCTGGACCTCATGATTCAGTTTTAAAGTGGTAGTAAGATATGTTTTCAGCCATTGTTAATAAATTTGGCATTTGATATTGAAGGAGTTCCCACATAGGAGTAAGTGATTCATGAAGAACAGAATCCAGAGAAGTTAAACCATACTAAGGAAGAAAAGAATAACTTAACCCTTGTATTTGAGTTGGTTAGATATTAATGAATGCTGATGTAAACAAGTGTAGATTTTCTCAATTGGGGTGAGGGTGTGCCAACCTCAGGTGTATGGTACCTCCCTGTTGCAAGCATTGGCACTACTACCTCATCAGAGGGGTGCTAAAATCTAGTCAGTACTGTTGGACAGAATGAGGTGTAAGTGAGTGTGTGAGAATGTGATATACAGATTATGAAGCTCTAGGCTTGATAAAGTCTGTATGGGTCTAACTGCTTTGAATGTGAAAATAATGGCATTGGAAAGACATCATACTTACAGTTCGTTATATGTAATGAACTTGATTTAATGTGATTTTGTCAACATCCAAGTCTTACCAGAGAGAGAAAAAATATGTGCATATATATTTATATACATTTTCCAGTGGAGCGATATGACCCAAAAATGAATAAGTGGGTTATGATGCCAGCCATGAGTACACGTCGGAAACACCTAGGCTGCGCAGTATATAATAACATGATCTATGCTGTTGGTGGGAGAGATGATTGTACTGAGTTGTCCAGTGCTGAACGCTACAACCCCCACACTAATCAGTGGAGTCCTATAGTTGCAATGACATCAAGACGGAGTGGAGTAAGTCAAGCTAACATTTTGAATTTTTCCATTTACATTGTACTGGTTTTAATTGAACTAAATAAACTTTTCAGTCTTTGTTTGCACTGTCCTGTGGTGCATTGTTTTTCCAGAATGATTTGCATTAAAAGTTTTTGTTTCTTGCATACCATTATTTATGACTTTTGCATGAAATCTTGCATTACTTATATAAACTTTGAAATAGGATTTTGGTTAGAGATTTATTATATACAATAATTGGAAGATTATGTCAAGTGACAAGGTGTAACGACACTGCTTAGAACCAACAGTTTCCATCAGTTAATCTCACAAATGTATTAATAATTATCCAGCTCCTTATTCTTTACAGTAGAAGTTTAGCAGGTGAAAAATTTTTATCCTTCATAGGGTATCTTATTTTTCTGTTGTATTTTTGTTTAACATTGCAGTGATGAATATGTTTGTACTTTTGTTTTTTATTTTACAGGTTGGTTTAGCAGTGGTTAATGGCATGCTATATGCAGTTGGGGGTTTTGATGGAACTACATACCTCAAGACAATAGAGGTCTATGATCCAGACCAGAATCATTGGCGGCTATGTGGATCAATGAATTATCGTCGTCTAGGTGGTGGAGTAGGTGTTGTCAAACTTCCACACAATGAAGCACATCTTTGGTGATTAAACGAAGGGCTAGAATTCTGGCTTGGGGTAACTGTCAGTGGAAAATTAGGAGTTGGAAGTGGTGGTCTGTGAATTATCAAGAACACTGGAAATAAATAATGTAAAAAATAAAAGTTGTTAACTTAATATTAGTAATAGGGTGTATATAGTAACAAAGATAGTATATGTTAAAGAACCTTAAAAGCATCACGTCATTTGAACAGGAAGAGAGAGATTAAACAGGTATTGTGAGTAGACATTATTAATGTGAGGCAATATGATGAGTGAACCATCAGTGTGAAGATAGTAAATATTTTATTTTTATGTGCATTAAAAGAATGCCATATCATTTATGCAGGGAAAGGACAGTGTTCTAGTTTTGAGTGAATAAATTAAGATGTGAGTTAACTTAGGGAAAGGAAGATTGGTAAAATCAGTTAAACCTTGATGATTCTAAAGACAGACAGACTCCTATCATTGTGCTAGAATTCTGCCTATTCGATTCACAAATACTCATAAGAATGGGGTAAAACTAATCCAATGTGAACTAGAGTTTGTGGATTAGGTCTGTGGCCAGGACCATATAATTCATCCTATGCCAAAAACAATGATTGTAAGTTGCTGTTGTCAGCTTGCTTCATATTTATAAACACTTTAATTCCTTAGCCAAGGTGTACTCGAGGGGGGTTTTCATGAATAGACTTGACATCTGACCAATGATGACCAGCCGATTGGTGTACATGTTGGTGTTTATCATGTTAAAAGTTTGAATACAAGGTTGAGGATTCAAGTAAATTAGCTTACAATAAGATTTTTCTCTGCAAAATGCTTGAATGTTCATACTGTCACTTATATCGACTGCTTTTTCCATTTCTGATATGGAATATTTTTGTTGTCAAAGAAGTGTTAGATGGCATAATTGAGCCATTAATCTATAATTAGTTTTCACTTACTATTTAGTCTAAAAGCTAACTATGCATATATTTCATGTTGTGGTTAATTAGAAAGTTGCTGAATGCATTTTTGGTGGAGGGATTTTGTACCAAAACAGTTTTTCATTTTTAATGAGAGGATTTCACAAAAAAAAATGTAACACTGAGTTGCAACGTAGATGATACAAGTGCTCAAAAAGGTGCACATAGCATAGTCTGGCCTAGAGACATGCTGTCTCAGAGAATTGCTTAAGCTTGTATGCCTATCAGTGCATGTGTATATATGTCGGTCTCTTTAACTTTGTATTTGTCATTGTCTTATAGTTAGGCCTTCTTTCAATATGCAGCTGGATGGTTCATTCAAAATCCCCTTTTAACCCAGATACCTCCACACATTTCTTTAGATTTGTACATTGTTACCCTTTTTTTATTTTTATTCCTTACACCTTTAGTTTTAGTTTTCAGTCATCTCTTGTTTTAAGTAAATTCTGTTGTCATTCTGTCACATGGTTACAGTATTCTGTTATGGTCATTTTCATTCACTTCAGCCTTCACATTACTGTATCCTAGGTAAATTTTCTTATTCTGCACTCTATCCACTATGAAGTTCATGTCCATTTCTCAGAAAATCTCATTAGATTACTTGCATTGCTAACTGTTCTCATTTCACAAACTCATGTTTCATACATCTTGTGTAGGTTTCACCAGTTCTTTATAACAAACTGTGCCAGAATGGATGGTTTATATTATTTCCTGTCTTCTTACTCTTATTAAAGCTCCAATAGTTGTACTTGTTTTCTAAGAACTTTTTTATGTTCAAGTATTCTTTCCACCAGGAAATATTGAAAGTATTTCTCAGATATATATTTGTAGAACTTCTGCTCTTTTGTCCATATTCACATATTTTTAATCAAAAACATGCCAATCACTCTGTCGTATTTATGTATGTCACATGCTGTACTTTTTGTGCATAAACCTTTTATTTCTCCTGTAGCTTTCCTCCCCCTCTCTGTGCTTTGTTAACATGTTCCACAGTCCTCATTAGTGTACTCCTTTAGCTCAGGAAATGCTTTATACTCAAACTTTTCTTTTCCATCACTTTTTAGCAAATTTTTCTGCAGAGAAGATATGATCCATACACCTACATTCTTTGACGATCATCTTACTTCATATGCCCTTATGTAACTTTATTGATTATAGTTATTGATAACCACCATGTTGTATGTTATACTTCCTGTACTTAGAAACATATTGTTACAACATTCATTCTTTACAACTTTCCTTTTGCATGCTGGACTATCACTGCATTTAAATGGTTCATCAATGTTTTGCTCTCTTTGCATATTGGTCATAGAATTGTTTTGTATACATTTTTCATTGTTATGGTCTTAAAAAGTGGAGCCTAAGCCTGATCACTGATTACCCAAGGAGTAAGTGCTATCAGACATACATCTTAGATTATGTATTTTCATTGCTGAATAATGTCATTATGGTAACTCTGAAGCAGGGGGTAGCGATGCTCTTTCCTGTGGGGCAGGGTAGCTCCGGGAATGGATTAAGGCAAGCAAGTATGAGTACATGTGTTTATATGTATATGTCTGTGCATGTGTATGTATATGGGCGTTTAGGTATATATATATATGTGTATATGAGTGAATGGGCCATTCTTCGTCTGTTTCCTTAAGCTACCTCACTGATGCGGGAAACAGCATTCAAGTATAATAATGATATGTATATATGTATTGTAATTCTTCATGTAATTACAACCACCATAGCATGAAGAGTATGTCATATTTGGTATTTCCAGCAGATATGACTTTACATTCAGTATACTATGTAATGAAAAAACTGTTTACAGATAACTGGTGATGCATGCACCTGAAAATGCAAAATTTGTTTCCATATTATTTTCTTGATAACATCAAAAAGAGTAGAAATTAGATAGAAGTAGGGGATTATTCTTCTGTGGACATATAGGAAGGGTTACTGAATAAGAAAATAAAAGTTTTTGAAAAATTTCTGAGGGTTGATTGTGGAGTTTGCTGCTTTTAGGTCTTTTTTTTAAACCATTCTTTGTTAATATCTTTATTGATCTACCTCCAGTGCACAAAAAACAGCATTTACTATTATTATTATTATTATTATTATTATTATTATTATTATTATTATTATTATTTTTATTATTATTAAAAGAGGCTCAAAAAATAAATTTAAACAATTATTCATTTCTTGGGATTGAAGATCTTGTAATCACATTCACTGAAGGGATGCACACTGGGCCCATAATCACTGCCTTTTACCATACAGATTTTAGAATTCCTCTTTGATTTGGCAGGTCCTCTGTAGGGCTCACCTCCCATTATCACATGTACATGCCCCTCACTCTTGCCAACATTATACATTTCCACTTCACTCTGCAAAGTCAGAATGAGGGATTTTCTTCCTCATCTGTTAAGTTCCTCCTGCACCATCCTTATTTTCAAGGGTGTAAGAATGCATGTGCAGTGTGGGCATGGCAAGGCTTAATCCAAGAAGAGGGTGGACAGGGCTGGTGGATGCTGTGGACAACACGCATATACACTAGATGGAGCACAAATATCTCACATGCTTACTAGAGGATTACTGAGCCCTCCAGGGTGTTCCAGGGCCTCATCCTGTGTTTGGGTAGCCAACCAATACTATACACATGGAATTGAGGTCAATAAGAGACTAAATTTATAGAGTATCACCCTACTACACTTGCCTCAGTTCAGTGCTATTGCACGAAAAGGGCCAATAACCGGTAATGCTAATAATTCTTGATGTCTGCAGAAAGAAAAGAAAAAAAAAGCAATAAAATTTTTTTGTCATGCATAATGCACATGTATCTTTGGGTTTTTATGAAAGTATGCTCAAGGTTATGTATTGTAGACATCATCTGGAGTTAACAGACTCCCCCTGCAGGTGGTTACACAGCAAGCAGGAAGTTACCTTCTTCAAGGCTATATCATCATTAGTGAGTAGAAAGAAGTACAGTCATGTTGACCTTCCTATTCCCATAAGTCCATCATCTCCCTGCTTCTCAGTGGATTGCAGCCATGAAGCTGCATGAGTCATATAAAGGGTCTTTGGATGATATGATAATGGTTTACAGCAATTGAAGTCAGTGTGTTCTGTATTTGTATTTTGACATTTTCAGAATGAATTTATCCCAGTTTCAAAAAATGAGATGGGAGTTTACAGGGAACAAATTACCAGTGAACTAAGGTATGAGCCTGTGACCTGAAAATTTCATTCATTTTTTTGTTTGTGTCTCCTTTGATAACAGTCAGTAACAGACAGAGAACACAGGACAGTGATAAAGTTTATGGTAGGGCATAAGTTGCTTTGATTATAATGTGCAATACTACAAATCTCTATACAAAACATCACTCAAGTGACTGGTGAATGAGAGAATTTAGTTTGAAGTTTAAAATTAACACTTAGTTTTTTGAAAAAAAATAAGAATTGTGACATGGGGAGTTTTTTATTTTATAATGACTGACATGGCATGGGTAAAGCATGCCCAAATCAGGGCCATCTTAGGTGAAAGGAAAAAAGAGAAAGAGAATAAAGTCAATCAGAGCTCTCCAGGTATGTGTGGACCATACTATTAAAGATTGAGAGGTTATGGGAAGAGAGAAAGGAAAAAGGAGGAAGAATGTTCCACAGCATAGCTTGAGAAGAGGAGGTATCATAATGGCCAATCCTCAAGTGGCTGGTTTCCACGCAAACTAGAAAAAGTAGTGACCAGAAGTGTGCCTCAGGTCCAATCCCTGGTGAGAGGGACACATGCAGAAAACTCACAAGAATAGTGGACAAAATCATACCACTGAAACAGAGAGGGCAGTAGCAACACAGCATACAGGAAGGAATGAATGGAGAAAGATGATTCCAAGAGAATGAGATAGGTCTTTTTTCGTCTGTATTGCTAATGGAGGAAACAGCACCAGAGTTGCCCTCTGCCAATGGCCTATTAAAGGTAAGCCACTACAGGCTAAGAAGTGGCACTAGAATTTCCTAGTTATGGAGACACTATTACTGTGGCCACTCCTTTGAGGGAGTTCCGGAAGAGAACAGGCATCAGAGATATAGATAAAAGAAAAATAGATAATGTACAAATATAGAGGCTCCAGTCATGAAGAAAACTTCACATCAAGGACAGGTCTTAATTGAAATATAGAGGCTAATGAAAGGGAAAAGAAGTGACATGGAAAAGTATTTACAGATTTTAGTAAGTGGAAAAAACCCGTTGAGATTTCCCTGTTGTTACTTGAGGTGGATGAAAAACTAACCCAGATATGTAAACAATACTCCATACTAAAAACCCCTATATATAAAGAGAAATAGCTGCTCTCAAGAAATTTGAGTGTTGCTGTGATTGAGGTGGTTCATGTTTTTGATATAATAACAGGTCTGAAGTCATGTGTACTATTTCAGTTTTAGTCTTCCTTTTCTCGTTATGCTGGTATTGATTTAGTATCATTCAGCTTTTAGATTTGGTCAAGTTCCATTTCATGTCATAGTAAATCTGTGTTTTTCTGTGCTTTGTCAGGAAATATTTCTAAAGAAAATGTTCCTGAGAACTTCTGTTTATTTGCTTCTGTAGCAGTGATGTTAGAATCTGTGTAATTACTTCCTACTGCTTTGGGTCCCTTGAGGAATTTTCAGAAGCAATATGTTTGATATGTAAATGTCATTATTTTTATTTTGCTTAACTATATCTGCTAGTTATGCTAAATGATTTTGATGATCACTGTTATCAACACTGAGGGAGACAGTCAGTGAAATTACTGTATTATTACAAATTATAAGGGATAATTGTGAAAACATTTGGCTTGAACATATTAGCTATATCAGATTTTTTCATTTAGTGTTGCATGTAGTGCAGTTTGCAGTTTGGGGTCAGTTGTAAATTCATTTAATTCAGAATTGAGAGTAATTCATGGTCATTGGCAGATACCTCAGTTTTTCACGTTTTTCATTATTCTGTCTAGACACCCAAAGAATGAATATTCACTCTGTGCTTACTGTTGCGCTGTGCTTTTAAATGATGAGCTTTGCCATATCATTTAAACTAAAGTGTCGGGGTGTGCAGTGATTACTGAGAATTTGGTTTATATAAGATCTATTAGCATATTAAACAACCACATGGTATTGGGAATAGAGAAGCACACTGAATATATGGTGTCAGATCATGAATACTATTTGACTGTTCTTGCAGTTATGCTCAGTATCATTTACTGAATAAGTGTTTTGCATTGCACAAAGAAGGAAAGTCAGTGAAAGTGGTGCTTATTAGTTTTCTGTATGCCAAAATTGAAAACCACTTACATTGCAAAGTGTATAAATCATGTGACTGCTGACAGTTATTTCATTCATCTGAATTTTCTTAGATATCTTGCTTTGTCACAGTTTGAATGTTAGATAGTGAAAAAATATGCTTACTGATAGCAAGTCTGTGGAATATTAAAAGCAGATTGATTAGTCGTATTTACTTCAGTCAGTTGTCAGCTGCTTGTGCCTGTGTAATATCTTATGTTGGTTCAGTATTATTTTGATATGTGATTTACCTCTGCAAGGCAGGAATCTTGTCTTTGTAAACTTTCTGAAATAGTCCATGTGATATGCATATCACAGAAATATGTGTAGCATAATACAGGGCAACACCTTACAAAAGCTCCTTAACTTTTTCGTGTTGATACCTGTTTATAAATAGAATGTACATATATACATACATATATATTTATATATCTGTCAATTGTGCATATTTTCATAAAGCTGTATAACGTTGCTAATGTGAGTTGATACGTTAGATCAGATGCTTAAATGACTGTATTATAATAAATATTGCATCCTATTGCTGAATGAATGAGGAAAGAGTGCCAAAGTTATGTTTGAGTGAGACAAGTGGTATGGTAATAAGTACTTTGTGGGAAAAAAGATGAAAATAAATTCATATGAGTTATTACTGCAATAATTTGGTAGTACTTTGATTAAAAGCTCTGAGATTTAGCATGCCATACTGTACATGTAGCACTTGAATTGTTGGTTTAGTTGTTAATTTTTTTATTTTGTATTTTATAGCAGTTTTCATATTATGCCTTAGTGAAGTAATGTCTAAAAACAGATGACAGCCTTTGAGGAAAATTGCTTGCCATGTACTTTTTGATGAGAATATTTTCTTGATTGCTTGTAGAAATATCTACAGATCATGTTGCAGAATTGGATACTACTCTCTAAAATTTTTCTTATAGATTTACAATGCTGTTCTGATGTATGTGTGGTCTCACATATGACTGAGATGTCTTATGAGAAGAAATAGTCAAAGAATCCACTTGTTTGATTGAACATCAGGCAGTTCTTTTGGTTTTGATTTGCATGCATATGCTTATCACTGTTTGTATCATGCTGTATTTCCATATTATAGTGAAGTCTTAGTTTAGGAATAATTATACAATGATTTATTAAGTTTGTTGTTTGGAACAGAAGCTATGAGTAGTGCTGCACACTGACAATGCAGTTTGATATAGAGGCAGGTTACTGGGAAATTATAGTGAATTACCAGAGGTGGTGTTAAGTGTTTGTGTCAAGCATACATTCACTTTTATTAATACTATAAATTCAGTCTCCAGATAAGAACAGTCTTGATATGGTTTGTTGACCTGTTTGCAGTGTGTTGCTAAGTTTATTGTAATTGCTAGTAGCACCATAGAACCCATAAAGGTCTGAAAGTATGTTTTTAATTGGTTTGGTGACATTTGTCCTGCAGGAAAGAAGGAATAGTTATTTTCTTTGTTGAAAGTATGCTTTAATTATTGGGTTTTAGTTGTTTTATAGTTTATTGATCATTCGTATATTTTGGATAAAGTATTTTTAGTTTGTTGATCTGTGTTGTGTTAGGGTAATATCCGAATAAGCAGTGTTGTGTTTGGAAGACAGTGCTTGATTATTTTCCAACTAGCTCATTATATGAAGTGCATGCATTACAGTAAAGTATGTATAGGAAAGGGAGATAAAGATATGATGTTAAGTTAATGTCCAACTGAATGATAGTAATAGAAGCTAATATTGTATGTAGCACCACAAATTCATGTAAATCAGAAATAATGAACAAGAAGGTTTTTTAGTTTTGTAGTTTTGCAAGAGAGAAAGTACATTTCTTATTTGGGAAATAATTGTAGTCTTTGAGTTACCTTTACAGTTCACTCAACAGTAATCTTTGTGGGTAAAGTATTTCTTAGTTTTTCATCATTGTTGAGTTTGGCTTATATTTGAATAACCAATGTTGCATATGGATGTTGATGTAATGTAAAAGAGGATGGTCAGTTGTCTTTTTACTGATTACCCATGACAGTCATAATAATCATTATATAGCAGTTTAGTATGATGTACTTTTGGCATCATGGGCACAAGTTTGTCTCAGAGGATTAGATTATTGAAAAGAGCTGAGTGATCCATGTTCATGATAGTAATTGTTTTTATGATAATTGCTATCCAAATATTATTAGGTGCACAATTTAGACTAAATATCTTATGGGGTGTGATTATGATGTATTATGGTAAAGTTAATATGTGTTCACAGCACCACTCATGTGCAATGTTTTCCTCATATACTTTAGGACTTGAACATGAGATGGACAAGAGTCATGCACTAGCTTTAGTAGATAACTGCTTATTGGTTCAGTTTGGCCTTGGGATTTGAACCTCTTGCGTTATTATTGTGTATTAGATTTTGTTTTATATTTACCTGCCAACAAAACTTCAGTGGGAACAGAATTTTCCTTTCACAAAGAAGTAATATTGAGCAAACATGTTGCAAGTTTGTTTTTTCTGCCATATGTTCTATAAGTTTATTGTGTGTCTGGTTTTGATTTTTAGTTGTGAATATGTTTTGAATGGAAAATGAGGGAAATTTATTGAAACAAGTAACTGAAATCATTGTGATTCTGTAAAACAATTAGTGGGTTGTAGATTAGGGAAGTAGAAAATGTTTTGAATAGTATGCTAATGAGGAAAAAACTGAATTTTGATGGTTAAGAGAATGTATATGGTATTGAAATGGTAAGGGAAGATAATTGATAAGGTAAAATGTATTTTAAATTAAATGATGTAAGTAGATGAAGAAATAGTGAAAGATAGCAGATGGCAGTTTTCATATCAGTAAGAGTAATTATAGATGAATGTGTTGCAGCTGTGAAGCTTATCTGATTTGCATAGCCTACTGTTGTAAAAATGAAGTTCATATAACTGGAAATTTGATAGAAATGAAAATTCAGGTAAGTAATCAAATTTAAGAGTACATACATCCAGTAGACTGCTAATTAATATTTCTGTATTTTTTAAAGCCATATGGAAGGCAGACACCTAGAATTTTAGTAGTTTACCAGTAATATGAATAAGATCATTTGGACGTCACTGAAATTATTGTGCTCTATGGTAAATCTTTCAATGTTTTGTTTCCAAACTTTGCTTCCTGATTTTTTAGTCACCTCTGCAATGTGGAGTTGCTTTGTCTATTGTCGGAACAAATCTCCTACATACCCAACCCAGGTTATGAATATTAAAGGATGAATGAGGTACTTGCTGCACTTTGTACAGCTGTTTCCTATTGCTTATTTGGATTTTGCCAGAGTTTTGCCTCTTTTTAAAAGGTTGAACCTAGAACATAAATTGGCTGAACAAATTTAGGTTTGTCTCTTGCACAACATAACAGACATCTTGGGATCACTTTGATTACCATCATTCGTCTGTTGTTCATTTATCTTTCCATCTGTTGTTTATCCACCTGTTCATGAGCCATCCTCCCATAGTTTATTTTAATTTGCAACATAATTTTAAAAGACTGAAATCAGATACTCATGAAACTGTACAGTTGTTTTGCAGGATCTAATGAATTGTGATAGGTGAAAAACCCAAAACTTTAGCTTGCATCTTGCTTGAGGTATACTATTCAAAAGAATGTTTAATCTGATTATTAAAATCACCTGCTGCAGCAGAGGTTTAACCCAGAGCTTAACCTGGCTTATAACTTGAAGAAAATTCTGCCTTTGGTCATGAAGCACATTACAGATGTTGATATTTATGAAGTGAAATTTTCCATCCTTATCTTATTCCCAATTTCATGTGTTACAGAGCAAGCAACACAGGTGTTCCATGGAACACTCATATTTTCATACTTGATCGCCATTTCCCACATGTGCAAGGAAAGTTATGAAATTATGAACATTAGGTTTGTATTGCAGGTAATCAACATAACTGTTACTTGAATTATTGTGAAAGTTCTGATATAAATGGAGTCTCTTCCTTTAAATTAGTGATGAAAATATAAATCTATTGCTTATAGTTCATATTGACATTTACAATCTAGTCATTTTAGGATGTTCATGAAAGTTGCATTTATTCACTTTTATGATCTTTAGACTTACTTTCCATTACAACTACTTCAGCTTTTTTACTGAATGCATACCTAGGATTACTTTTCTGCCATGGCACACATTAATTTACAAATTTTGCAAATTGAATGTTTGAGTAAACCATAGAATTTAGATTAAGAAGTACTTTTGATGGTATAATACAGTAGTATAATATGCCTTGGTTTTTAAAGATATAAGTACATACTTTATATAATTTGTAATTCCCTTCCTTTGTAGGTGAAGACTTTGAGATTGTCTTTCTTCATGAGCATGCACACCCAGTTATATATGAACATTCATATGAACATTCACCTCGTAAAGAGGTTCTTATATTTTTTAGATTATTTTTAAATTAGGCACAAGTTTAAGGCACACAGACAACATGCATATGCACACACTCACACACAGCATGTGCTATCAACAGTGGAACACCAGAGGTGAAAAATAAGGCACTTCCACTCAGAGAAAGGGACTGTCATATGGTAAAGGTCCATATCTGGCTTTATCTTTGCAAATCTGTGTGCATAATGATCTAAAGCATCAGAAAGACATGGTGCTTAGATATGTTGTAATTCAAAATGGGTTCTTTGCAGCAAGCCAAATTTTAAGTTAAAGTTTACTGCTCTGTCTTTCACTTGGAAGACAAATATGGATGCCACTTTGCCACAGTGAATCCATTTTGAATATTGTTTGATGTACATAGAATTCAGTTTTTTCTAGGTATGGTAAGCAGCTTTTCACTTCTTTATTTATGGAACTTGTGAATGTGCACTGCTGGGCAGCTGAACACATATACATACTAGAATCATGTATGGCAAAGCATTTTGTAGAACTAAGGAAAAATGGAGAATTGTGGAACTTAAAAGAATTGCCAGTTTTCAAAGAAAACAGCTTACAAGAAACTTAGATAGAGGAATATTGCCAAGGGTGGCAAAAAATCTCAAAATCCTATATCTATTAGATGGAAGAGAGTCATTATCTAGTAAAATTTTCCTTACAGAAAATGTTAGTTCATTATGAGGGAATATTGCATGGTCCTTCAGTTATTTTTTCATCCATATTTTCTGCTGAATATTTCCCTTATGTTCCGATGGCAGTCTCATGGTGAGTGGGTAGTAATGTTGTGCAAGAAATCGACATACATGATTGAAATATACCATCAGCACTAGATGGAATGAAAATGAATGGAGCAACAGGTCCTTATAAGCTTGATCCAAAATCAATGAGTGAAGCTTATGATGAGATAATAAGGTCCTTTTCAGTGTCACTGTTCATGGGTTAGACGCTTCAAGATTAAGGGTTTGCCAGTAGGACACCAGTGTTCAGTAAAAGGTAATAAGTAGATGCCAAAAGAATTGTCAAATTAACCTGACAAACTTATGGAAAATATCATTAGAGAGAAATGATCTTGAATTATATTGATGATCTGGTCA